>VDFB02181286.1:0-30806 GCA_007258455.2 Sequoia sempervirens | reverse complement strand
ATGCTTTAATATATATGCTTATGATTGTGTTTTATATGAATCTCGATGGAAATTTGATGAATGAATGTTTAATTCAATTTGATGTTTTATAATGTTCTAAAGATGAAAATATATGATGCATGTGAATGTATTATTATCGGTTAACTATTGTTATGATGTACTAAGGTGGATGCGGGAATAGGTTCGAACCTCCAGAAGAGAGGGGGAGTATCACTCAAGAGAAGAACTTGGTCTAGTAACCCTGATGAGCCTAATTGAGCATACACACACTCACTTCGTAGTTGGTCTAGTTGATTAAGATAGTTCAAGAAATGGTAAGTAACCTTCCATCAAGGTTTGTGAATGTTTTATATTAGGTTATGATCTTGTTCTATGAATGTTTTGATTGAAGGTATGTGATCGAGTCTTTATGTTGATAATAAGTTCTCCTTCAGTGTTCATATTTATATGTTAAACAGTGAAGTATATACATAGAATAAATATATGTATATATACATGTCTATGATAACTCACATAATGGCATATGCATGTGCAGTATATATAGGTAGACGCGACTGCTGTCAATCGATTGCACCAACACTTGAATGGTTAAATTCAACAATCATGGAAAACATGGGAACTATCTTCGTGGCCGCGGGATATTCCTATGCAAAGTATAGACCTCCGTATCTCTAGGTTGGTTCCTATATGATGATCAATTAGGTACTTGACCCTTTGAAGCTATAAGAAACAATTTAATTGCTTGAGTGCTCTATTTTCCCTTCAGTATAAAGGCGCTCCATACTTTATATGAATACAATGTAAATAAAATAGAGCTGAAACAGAGCTAGTGCATGCAATTATTTATGCTCCTTCAAACATTTTTTGATTGTTCCTTTGAATGATGAGCGAAAGGATGATTTGCTCAAATTGTTTTCACCATGCTGAATTAGACTGCTTTATGATATTTGATGACTCTCATGTATGAATGTTGAATGAGAGGATACCTTCTTGATATGTCGGGCTTGACCCTTGTGGGAGCTCGCTTTTAATTCCCCACATATCCTATAAAATGATCATGAACATAATGAACTGCTCGACATTTAAACAAACAAGTAGCAAAAATAATCGTCAACACTTCCATTGAACTTTGTGCGTTCCTTTGATTGTTGGGGCCTTTAAAAATTCAATCATCCGGGTGAATGCCCTCGACCGGATACATTACATTTCAAGTTGGTAGCATAGACATGAAGTAGAATGTAATTTATCATTGCTTAGATTAAATCTCTAACATCATTCTTTTTACAATCTTGCAGGTTCATGGAGTGTGGAATCAAGATTGTTGCAGCTTGAAGACCCATCAACTGAAGACATCGAGCAAAAGCGGTTCATCATCATAGGTAGTGATGAATTGCTTCCCTCCTTTGTGTTTACGTTATCTTTAGTAGTGTAGTATTCCATCCCATTTTGTATTCATTATTTGATAAGACAATCAAATTCAGTTACTCCTGCAGCTTGTGCGGGATTTCAGTTTTTTCAAAATGAATAAAAAGCATTATTATGCAAATGTCCAATTTTTTGTTTCAATACTTGCATAATAAAACTATAATCAAAATGTAATCTGATCTTTATGATGAACAATGAATACTTAGCAACAAAAATTTGGAAATTTTTGTACCTATCAATGATGAATTCAATTCAACTCTACCTGTTTGAGCTTGTAGTGAAAAATAGGTAACAAATTGGCGACCTCTGTGGAGTGTTTGCTTACTAAACACCATAGACCAGTATATAGCTTATCTATTGGGCATGGAGTCCATTTTTGCTCTGTTCTGACTTAGAAAACTGTAACTTAGCTTCAAACCAAACAAACTGAAAGAAACTACTGCAACTCTGTTGAAAATAGAGTTTGAAAAACTATGTGCAACAACTGCACTTTATTGAAAACACAACAAAACTGAAATGAAACGTGCCATGGGGAACTTATTGAAAACAAAACTGAAGCTGAAACTACTCTATCCTACACTACCCAACAGTGGTAGTGATCAGACATAACCGTTCACTGGTTGTGAGAAAAAACTGCCCTTTCTCACCAACATAGGACGTGCTTCCTGCTTGCAAATTGTCCAACAAGGATGAAGGAAAAGTAAATGTCGAGCGCACAGATTAAAAACCTCTTCAATTATGAAAACCACCTCCTTTTCTGTGTTAGACAAGAGGTGCATGCAACTGTTTTGAATATGGTAAGCAACCTGCATTGATGAATTTTGATGCTCAATCTTGTTCTCCCAAGTAGGTAATTCAAATGGTAACTCCTCTTGATTGCTTGCCAAGTATGCCAAGTGTCTGATAGGACATCTCCTTGTCGGGACACTCAACTTGTAACCTTCAGCCCCATGTTTGTGCTCTATTTTCTCAGCCCATTGTTCATGATTTTCAAGAACATTAAATGAAGTTAAGTTGTCCTTTTGCTGATCTTTGAAGACTTCATCTTTTCCTTGAAAAGATGTTGATTGGAGGTAATATGTAGGTTGTTCATTGGCTACTACAGTCTGATCTTCTTGAAAGATTTGTCTATTATTGTTTATAGGAGGATCAACTGTTCTTTCTTTCAGCTCTGCAATGTAAAAAGAATCTTGTTTCTTTGTGTCATCTATAATAGTCTCTGAAAAGAAACCATTAATGTTTTCAATGGTTGGATCTTCTTGACTGAGGAGCTGATATCCCTGTTGGATTATTGAAAACAAGTCTTCAAATTTTTGTTCCTTATGTTCTTCATCCATGATAGAATACAACTCCTCCTCAACAAAGTGGGGCAGCTCATCAAATAAGTTCATAGGTTGCAAGGCATTATCTTCTACAACTTTTTCAATAGCCTCCCAGACTTGAGTGGGCTGATCACATGCTTCTCTTTCATATGATACTAGCTCATCATCTATGTTAGAACAAAAAACCTCTATGATGCCTAAAAACATGTTCTCATCTAGCTCATAATTTTGCATTAAAACCAGATGAGTTTTATCATTTAGTTGCTCCATATCAGGCATAAATGCTATCATGCATGTGGTATCCTCATTTTCACCAAAAAATTGAGGAAGCTCATCGAACAAGTCAGCAATATTCCCTGGTTGTTCCAAATCAACTGGTAAATCAGGTACCTGCATACTCTCTTCAACTTGCTCAATAAAACTAGGTAGTTGGTCAAACAAATAAACCAATTGTTCTTCTTTATGTGGTTCCTTCTCCAATGAAACTTGGGCATCCTCTGTCTGCAAGTGAAGATCTTTAACTGGTAATTCCTGTATTCTGCTTTCAGCCATCTTATAAACAACAACAAATTTTTTTTCAAATGAATCAAAAAATTCAAAGCTTAATAATTTTGACATACTATTGTAAAAAGTGGAAAACACTTAAAAATAATTCTTTTTTGCTCACATGCATGTGAGATAAAGAGATCACATGATTTGTTTCTTTTTGAATCCTAGTCAAACTAGTGAGGCTTTCTCTCAGTTCCACATTAGTTCATGAGGTATTTTGGTCATGCTCATGGAGAGGTGGAGTTTTCTAGATAATCAGATCAATTTGTTTCCAACTTTGAGCCATTTTTACAGGATTTTCTTTTTACCGCGGAAGCATATTGTGAGATATTTTTGGACTTTTAGATCTCTTCAGCTATTTTCATGGATTCTCGAGCCAGCTTGAGCTACGTGATCAATTGTACACAGACATGGAGTTCGAAATATTGAGACCTCGCCATGACTCTAGGGCCCTCTTCTCACATTGTTTTTGCCTTTGCTCGCCAGAGACATTCTAGGTGGTTTTCATTTTCGCTGAACTCTTCCAATCTTCTCATGCTTGGTATTATCACATAACAGATAAGCATGTATACACTTAAAATGGTCGTATCACATTGTCTGGTAATTAATTAAATATTTTTAATATATTTAATTTAAATCTTTTGATTCTATCTACATATAAATAAATTTAAATAATTTATTTATATTGTTCATGATTTCATTTCGATTAAATATTTAATCACCTTTTCATATTCATTTCTTAATTAATTAAATAAATGTTACAATTTATTTATATTAATTATCATATAATCTTAGTTTGAATATTTTATTCAAATAAAGATTAAAATATTATAATTCTTCTAAATATCATTTATAATTAAATATTCCAAAATATTTGATTATTTCTTCTAATCCAATATTCATTTTAAAATCATTTCAAAATTCCTCCAATTCAATTCAAAAATCTATTCATAATTAAATATTTCCAAAAATATTTAATTAAATCTTCTAAATATTTCAAAAATCTTCTAAAGTCATATCACAATTAAATATTTCCAAAATATTTAATTAATTCTTCTATAATTTTCAAAAATCAAAATCAAATATCAAAGCAATAAATGGAAATTAAATAAATTTAAATATTTATTTAATTTGGGATTTATCTTCAACTCCCGGGAAACAAACTGCCAAAACAGAAAATTAAATTTCTCTGTTTCTGTGCAGGCTTGTTCCCGTGGGTTGAAGACAAGCTTCCATTCTTCTCTCCAACCTCTCAACCTCTCCCATTTTCTTCTCAACCTCTCAATCTCTCACCATTCAAACTTACCAGACAATTCATAGCCGTAGATTCTTGCCAGCCAGGATGAAGCCTGCAAAAATCTATAAATACAGCTGCCGGGAGCTCCAAAAGATATAGAATTTAGAAGCAAGTAAATTATAGGCAAAATTGCATAGCATTAGCATTCATAGAGCATTCTCATAGCATAGAATCATAGCAATAGCAGTAGAATCATGATACATCTCACTCACAGCCCCTGTGCATAATCACAGCCCCTGTGCATAATCACAGCCCCTATCCATATCCGTATCAATAATTTCACTTTCATCAACATATAGAATAGTTTTCCTTTGCATACTCGTTCTGCAGCAGCCATTTGGAGAAGCTTACACAATCTGAGAGCCAAAAGCTTCAAAAGAATCTCTATGGATAGAGAAAAATGGAACGGCACTGAAGAAGATTTTGTTTGCTTTTAATTTAGTTCAATTTCTTTAGTTTAAGGTTTCATTTAGTGTTTTATGTTTTCATTTAGATTTTAAACAAATAAACATATACACATTTTTGGCGCCCACCGTGGGGCTTTTGCCTCCTTTTTAACATCTTTTTGCAGCTTCTTTTGACTGATTACAGGAAAAAAACAGCGGAATAGCGCAAACAACACGTTTCGGAAGATCATTTCCAGTTTAGCGCATTTGAAGACTGTTACAGCGCCCGTAACACTTATTGCAGCGCCTATAACAAGTTTTGCAGTGCCCGTAATCCTTTTTGCAGCGCCTGTAACACTTATTGCAGCGCCCGTAATGCTTTTTGCAGCGCCCGTAATACTTTTTGCAGCGCCCATAACACTTTTTGCAGCGCCCTTAAGTCATCCTGCAGCGCATACAAACAACATTTTCATAGGAAATCTTAAAATGGCCGTATCTTAGTCATTTTTTGGTCTTTTTCATAGCTTTTTTTTTTGAAATGGGGTAGAATTTCATAAGCTATCTAATGGTGTGATTTTTTATTATATTTTACAAAGTTAAAACTTTCAAAATTGCATATATTTAAAAAAAGTTGCATGTTTTGGGATTTAATACACTTTTGCTTGCATGCATGTGTTTCTTCTTGTCTTGGTGACTTTTTGGTGAATCATACGGAGCTGGAAAAGTATTGGGATCAATCAACACCCTTGAAGATTCTTACAACACCTTTGAAGATTCCTACAACGCCTATGATGTTTGTTATAGTGCACTTTTGAAAAGGCTGTAAAATGTAATTTGTAATTTAATTTGACTGACTCCGACGCGACCGCGGACAGTTAGTAAATTTTTTAAGATAAAACGAACCAATCCTAGGATAGATACTTAATTTCAAATGAAGCAATCCTAGGGTAGTCATCTAAAGTAAAATTTATCAATCCTAGGGTAGTCATCTTAAGCATAAAATTAAGCAATCCTAGGGTAGTCATCTAAAGCATAAAATAAAGCAATCCTAGGATAGACACTTCATTTTTCAATTTAGGCTTAAAATGAATTTTCTGTTTATGTGAAGCAACATCTTCACTTAGTTTAGAAAATTTCCATTTGGTGCTTAAAAACTGAATCCTTGTTTGCTTTGTCTTCGGTGATAGGCCTATGCTCTCCCCTTAACTGGGTGATCAAAATGCCAAACTCACCTATTTCCTTTTATGCATTTTACAGCTTTGTTAAAACCTTATAGAGAGCCTGCTCTTGTGGGAAAAAGTACTCACCCAAGAGGAACGACTCAAGTGGGTTCAAGCCAAATCCAGGCTATTTCGCCCCACTATAAAATTTAAAGCGAATTTGGGGAAACCCTCTTTTGCCGGTAGTGTGCAAGATAACCATCCCCAAAGCCTTTGTTCTAAAGGTTGGGAGGTCTCCTGAGGGAGTTTATTATTGCCGCACCGAACGAAAATCCTTACTACGAACCTAGTATAGTGGCCAGCCGAGTCAGTTGCCAAACATTCTGATAATCACAGTGCAAGGGGAGGGAAGAATCTGCCCCTAAGATACTCACCATATAACTGCCAAGGACCGTTTGCTCAGGGGATCCGGTATCCACTTCCGTCACTCTGAGTACACACCTGGAAAAGACAAAAACACGGGCGCCCTTTCGGGGGTGACATGGCTGTGTGAGTCGACGCAGTTCTAAGATGTGGGCTGTTGATTACTAGAATGACCTACTTGAGCATTTAAGAGTGAGTCTATCTGAAATTGTCTTTCATGTACAAAACCCGTGAAAACATTTGATGAAAAACATTTTCTTGATCAAACACTTCATGTTAGTATAGGGCTTAAAGAATAATTGTTTTCAAAATGTTTGTTGTGTCTTCCATCACATTAATTCAGATAAAGAGATCATCCAAAATGAACATGAAGAACAACAACTGAAATCACTCAAAAAAAAAAAATTCATACCATTGGTCCAATAACGTTCTCAATACTTTTCCCATGCTTAGAGATTGGAACTTAACAAAATTTCCCAAAAAATCAAATATCCAACAAAAATCCAAGCAATAAAATCAATCCATCCAATTAATTCTTCCAATTTCATCAATTCAATCCCTCACCTCAATCCAATCATTCAGCCATTCAAATCCAATCAATCATCATCTTCATCAAAACCATTTCATCTAATCAAAACAATCAAATCATCTTCAATCAATAATCCAAATGCAAGTCACTCTACACATTCTTCCAACACATTCATATCCAATCACATTCATCCTAATCACTCTTCTTAGTCACATCCTATTCATTTCATCCTAATCAATCCAAGTCATCTAATCTAATCATTCCACATCATCACCATCACCAACCTAGTCCTAGTCACCACTTGTCAAAATGGTCATAATCATAAACAAGCCCAATCCTAATCATAAGCCCAAAATCATAACCCAAGGGGGCTATCCCTCTAGGCCAAATCATGAGACAAAACCTAAGCCCGAGATCATCATTCAAGGAGTCCCTTTCTCTAGTTCAAATCATGAAACAAAACCAGAACATAAAATCAGACTTCGAGGGGCTTCTCCTACCACCTCTAATGATGACATGAACTATGTTGCATACTTTGAGGAACAAATCGATGTACAAGAGCTTACCCACATGTGTGACACCATGCCCACATTAGAACACAAATCCCTAGCATCCCAACTTCGAAACCTCCTTCAAACACTTCACCAAAAACCCAAACCCCTAGACCATCAAACCATACAAAGCCTTCAAATCCTCTTCCAAAACTTTCAACAAATTAAATCACCTCAAATCCAACACCTCCTAGCTCAAGCCAATCAATTCATTTCCACTTGTCAAATTCAACAACCACAACATCATCCCCTATCCATTCATTATCACCCTTCCACCTCATACCAATCTAATCCATCCACTTCTTCGCATACCAATGCCACATCAACCTATCAAGCCACATTACAACAAACACATGTGAACTTAATTTCTACCTTGCAACAAGGCCAAACTTCCTCATGTTCTAATGCCACTTTTGACAAGGGGAACACCAATCTAGTTCATGCACCCTATAACTTTATCATACCATCATCCAATCAAAACCAAAACCCTAAGCCAACACCTTCCACCCATACACCTACAAAGGATGTGACCCAAGGGCTACTAGCAAGGAATCAAACATTGCCATGCCATTCAACACATATACTTGAACATGCAAAAGAGTCCACAAACATCATTCCAAGTCCTTCAAGCCAATCATGTCATCCACAACTACTTGATCCAATTCAAGAGTCATCCCCTTTCACCTCCATTCAAATAAGTCATGAGATATGTCAAGAGAACAATCCTAAACATGAGGAAACATTACCCCCTCATCCACATAAAGATCAACACCCTCCTAATGATTCCATTCATAACATACCTAATACTATTCATGATCAATCTTCCATCTTTGATCAAGACCCATTTTATGATCAAGAAGACTATGATGATCCTCTTAGCCAACTTTATGCATTCCATGGTCAAGAGCTTGCCACCTCACCCATCCATGATCCATCAACATCCACTTCCCTTGATGAGAAATATACCTCCCCACACATAGAAGATCAAACAAATATCTTGGATCTATGTGAACACAATGCTAATCAAGATCCTAATGATCCTCCGTCACCCACTATCAACCCCATTGCAAGTCCTCCATCATATCCTATTGGTCTTTCCACCCTCATTCATGAATGTTCTTCCTTAGAACAACAACAAACATTATCTTATCCATTCAATAAAGAACTCATGTCTAATGTTTCACCTACACCTAGTCCCATTGTCCATTGCACACTCCAAAACATGAACCACCAAGGTAAAGGTCTAGACCTTCATGAACAAGATATTTTGGAGCCTATATATGTCAAAGTCCCTCCACGCTCTTATGGCCTTGGACCTACACCCCAAGGACAACAACCTAAAGATGTTGGTATTTCCTCCATGCCTCCTAAGTCCACTTTCCATCATAAAGCCTATCATATCCCTAAAACATATTTGCAGAGTTTCCTTCTTTTCATTATCGCTATTCAGTATTAGCCTTCTCAGATTCAAGAGTTTTGTATTTATTGAATGTTTAAGATGTGAATTTAATGTGTTTGATTTCAAAGCCTTTAAATTCCTATCACATTCATGAATACATGTACACGAAAAAAGCAATTTTAGTTACAGATCATAAGTTGTGCTGTTAATTTATCCTCTCCTTTAGGTTGTGAAAATATCATTTTCCTTCATTAAGAATGGATTATCAGGCCTTCTGATGAAACACTTATGTAATTAGATTGCCCAATTTGAGTTGTGAAAATAGATTCTATAATAATCAGTTGTGAATCAATCTGCTCATAAATATCATTTAGGTGCATCACTGAGGTTTTAGTTTTAGTTCATGCATTCAGTTTAGTCCTTCTTACCCTTTTCTCAACAAATCATTCAAGTACCTAATTGATCATCATATAGGAACCAGCCTAGAATCTGGAGGTCTATCTTCGCCATAGGAATACCCACAACCCGAAGATAGTTCCCATGTTTCAACAGATTGTTGAATTTAACCATTCAAGTGTTGGTGCAATTTGATTGAGCCAGCATCTACACATGCTCATGAACGGATAACCCATATGCATGGGAATGTCGATTGGACAAATGCGACATATATATATACACACACACACATCGATCAATGAGTATGTGAATATATGTGTTTGAATATAGATAATGAAATAATCTTATATATATATATATACATACATACATATATATATATATATATATAATCTTTTTTTTTGGTCTACAATATTAGTATTTTATTATTAAAATTAACAAAAAGATTACAACGACTGTAACAGGATACCCCTGTAAGAGAAGCACCCACAGCTCAAGCCATACTATCGGCGAGCACTAACCAGGAGAAACAAAAAACCACCCAACCCAAATTACAATCAAAGAAAAAACCAACAAAGAGGCATTTCATGAGAAACCACCTGCTACGTTGTTACCATTAGCAACAGTTAAGGCGCCCATATCACTACCAGGAAAAAACCTACATACCCACACCAGAGTCTTTCCCACCAAACCCGCTCTTACAAGACACCATCGCTAACAACATACAACATCCAAAAAACAATGAAACACCAGAGTTTTGTAAGCAAAGCATTCCTCCCGAGTTTTCTAGCAAGAACAAAAACCCATACCAAGAAAGCTCCACCAGCAAAAAACCATATACATCACTCAGAGAGGGATAACTATCTAGTGTTCCTTCCTCTTTTGCCACGACCCCTGCCTCTAAAGCGTCTTCACCTTGCTGAGCTGCTCGATTGGCCACCATTCCCTCATCTCTCTTCTTCAACTTGTTGCCGTAGAACAAACTTTAGGTGCGCCCACGCCGTGGAGATTGAGATCTTGTACTCCTACCTATCCACACGCCTCCGCCATCTCACAAACGGTAGTAACCCCTCCTCTATCGCTTCATCCATGTCTTCTATCCCTTCAGAAACATCATAACCTTGTCCTGGGACTGCCCATTCCACCAAAGAATCCAGTTTCCCCAGCAGTTCCTCCTCAAAAAGAGATCTCATCACCCATTTGATTATCTCTACCTCTTCATTCAACTCCATTCCCCAAGCAAATAGCATCGAGGCAATGTCTGTATTTAGACGACCACGATGAGTTGCTTCCATGAAGTGCAGCCCCAGAGTTTCCAAAACCGCATCAATTATCTCCTCCTGTGGGTTTTTTAACAAATACCACAGCCTAAATTTCGAAATAGGACCGAAGAAACCCTGTTGTTGCAATTTTGTGTCGAAGCCATACATAGCTTCCATTTTTACAACTTCACACCATGCTTCCACACACAACCCACTCCAAAGAAAAACCAGACTGCTACCGAAAGGAAAGCCAAACAAAGCTTTTATGAAACAGACAAGACCTTTGTATCGGAAGACATCATAAACAGATTTAAATGTCCTTCCCCTGTCACTAAATACAACTTGCGACCTCACACACCAAAGCTCATACCAGAATATCATTAATTTCCTGTCCTTTCCATTGTAGGCAACCTCAGGCAGAGCTTGCAAATGCCGGCGCTGAGCCATTATCGATGCAAAACCAAACAAACACTCCTTACCACAATAAAAATGCACTGCCAATGATAAATACCTTTGTACCTTCATGATATCTCATCCTTATGCAAAGTACATGATACATCAACGCCACAACACAAAGGATGTCAACTTGCCACGACAAATACCTAAGCACCAGAACCATCAAAAGGGAAAAGGAAAGTTAAAAAAATATTACTCCACATGGCGGAAGTCCTCCCACCTTAACTCTCCGGTTTCTGCAAAAGAGATTGCCCACTTGGACAAAGAGTCAGCTTCACAATTACCCGAACGCCGAATATGACTGACTTCAAATTGATCAAAGGAATTTAAAGCATTTAGTATGGCACTAACATTTACTTGTAAATGCCAAGCCAGAGCTCCCCCATTTACAATTGCCTGAACAATAACCTGTGAATCGTCTTCCAGATGTAAGTTTTTAATTCCCAAAAAGAGAGCTAATTCAACAGCCAGGAGGGCTGCCTTTGCCTCCGCCATATTATTAGAGCCAAAATCCAACTTCCGAGCCCCAAAGGCTATTAAATTTCCTTGACTATCTCGGATGATAGCCCCTGCACCAGAAGGCCCAGGGTTGCCTTTTGCAGCGCCATCAAAATTTGCCTTAAACCAGCCTTCCTTCGGTTTTTCCCAAACAACCCTCTCCTGTAAACTCTGTGAGGTAACTTGATCCACTCTCATATTCCCAAAGTGGATCTTTAGACCATGCCACATTCTTTGAATTCTGCTATCTTCTCCTGTAAAAGAGAGCTTTTTATGCTGGGAACGAGATACCGCAGCATTTACTACTTCCGTAATAGCTAGATCAATTCTGTTTTTGATTCTTGGGACATAATCCTTCTTATCCTCAAAAATTCTTCTATTCTGTTCCTTCCAAAGTTCCCAGATCACTATAGATGGACTTACAACCCAAACACTTGAGAAGAAAGAAGCACCCTTGATCATCGGCCACCCTTCAAAAACACCTTTTAATGAGTTTTGCCATGGGCCATGCCACCCAAGTTTTAAACGAAGATCATCCTAGCACGAGGCAGCTATTTTGCATTGTAGAAGTAGGTGGTCAATTGATTCCTCAGCTTCATCACAAAGAACACACTTCGTTGGCCCTGCAAAGCCCAAACGCTTTCTTCTTTCCCCCGAGAGAATTCGACCCTTTACTGCTAACCAAGCAAAGGTACCAGCTTTGGGTAAACAATCCTTGCTCCAACATAAATTTTTTGCCCAAAAGACTTCCTCCACACCAGAGTCCAAGAGTTGATAACCTACTTTTACCGAGTAGTTCCCGTTTAGAGAACCACACCAAACCACTTTATCAGCACTATTAGAGAGGAGTACTTGACGCCCCTTCAGGAAGTCCCTCATTCTCTGAATTTGAACAACCGACAATTCATCACAATCAACATCTTTCCAGACCCATTCCTGCCCCAAAGGGCCTTGTTTGAGATCTAAATAGTTACAAACTTTATCACCCCATTTTTGGAGAAAAAACTCCCTTAACTCCTGAGCCCCTTCAGCTTCCTTCAGAATCGGGAACCCATTCCAAGAATCATCCCAAAATTTTGCTTGCTGTCCATTACCTATTTGCCAAGTAAGGTGATCAACAATCACAGGTCTACAATTCAAAATGAAGTTCCAAATTGCCAATCCCTTTACAGGATTTCTAATGGTGAAAATCCAAATATCTTCCATTGAATCTAAGTACTTTGCCTTTAGAATTTTCACCCATAAGAGATGTGGGTTTGTGTAGATGCTCCAGACAAGTTTAGCACCTAAAGCTTCGTTCATAATATTCCAATTTCTCAGACCAGCCCCTCCTTTCTCTTTAGGGTTACATATTTTCTCCCATGCAAGCAAAGGGATTTTATCTTGCTCATTGGCCCCATTCCAGAAGAACTTACGCATGCGCTGACCAATTAACTTCACCACCTTCTTCGGAATCTTCAAACACAACATAGAGAATACCGGGATAGCAGAAATAACACTTTTTAACAAGAGCAAACGCCCAACAGATGTTAACCATTTGCTCTTCCAGCCACTCATCCTATTTAAGCAGCTGTCAACTAAATCCTTCCAAATACCAGCTTTGTTAGATCCCCCAAACAGGGGGATACCTAAAAACTTACTAGGAAGGGAACCCATACGCATTCCTAAAATTCTACAAATTTCCACCTGTTTTGCAATGGGAACATGGAAAAAGAAAACTTCTAATTTTTGCCAATTTATACATTGACCAGAAGCTTTCCCATAAGCATTAAGCGAGGATTTTATAACCCGAGCCTCTCTAAAAGAGGCATCACCCATAAGAAAATTATCATCAGCGAATTGAAGATGTGTAATCAGATCTAACCCTTCCGCGACAGCTATTCCTTTCCATTGCCCACAGTTTCTTTTCTTGATGATCAACCTTCCCAAAGATTCAGCTAGCAGAATAAACAAAAAAGGAGAGATTGGGTTTCCCTGTCTGATACCCTTACTAGATTCAAAAAAACCTTGAGGACTCCCATTTAAAAGGACAGAGAAACGGGGAGTGCTGATACAGCTCTGTATCCAGGCCACCCAACTACTGCTAAAGCCAAAACTTTCTAAGACTTTTAAAAGGAAACTCCTGTTCACCTCATCATAAGCCCTTCTGATATCCAATTTCACCATAAACTTTTCCACCTTCACTAACCTTACCGAATGAATAGCCTCATGAACCACAATGACACCTTCAAAAATGGATATGTTTGGAGAGAACCCACTCTGTTCTGCCGAAATCACTGATGGTAACACCTTTTTCAATATGTTCGCTATCACTTTGGAGATAATTTTGTATATGGTATTACAAAGGGAAATTGGGTGAAAATCCTCAAAGGTCACCACATCATTTCTTTTAGGGACCAATGCAATAAAAGTGTTATTCAGCTCCTTTAACACAAAACCCCTACTCCTAGATTCTTCCACCACTTCCCATAAATCATGAGCTAAAATTTTCCAAAATTTTTGGAAAAAAAGGGCTGGGAAGCCATCCGGTCCAGGGGCCTTATCTCCCCCCAGCCCAAAAACTACTTTTTTTACTTCTTTCAAAGACACCTTTTCCATTAGCGTGACGTTTTGATCCTCGGACACCAATTTTGGGATGTTTTCCAGCAACGTCCAATCGGGATCTACCAGATCCCTATCTTCCTTGCAAAGACCCGAGAAAAACTGCACAACTTCTTTGGCTATAAGAGACTCCTCAGTCAATGAGACACCTTCACTATTCTTGATTTCAAAAATCTTGTTACTGTTCCTTCTAACCTTAACAGAATTGTGAAAAAACTTAGCATTTCTGTCCCCCTCTTTTAGCCAAGTTTCCCTTGATTTCTGTTTCCAAAAAACCTCCTCACGAGCAAGAATCTCTGAATAGGTTTTATTTAGAGTTTTTTCAAGTTCAAAATCTTCTTCTGACATCCCTTTTTCAATTACTCTAGAATGAAGAGCCTTTAATTCCTCCTCCAATCTTAACTTCTCAGAAAAAATATTTTTAAAAGACTCCCTATTCCACTTTTTTAACTGTTCTTTCAAAAATTGAAGTTTTTTAACAAAAGTAAAAGCTTTATGATCCGATCTTACTGGGGAATTTTTCCACCAATCTGCAACAAGCTCCTCAAAACCATCTGCCCGCAACCACATTGCTTCAAATTTAAAAGGACAACGAGCCGATTTTGTTTCCTCTTGAATTCTCAGGCTTATTGGATAGTGATCCGAGCCTGTAATGGGGGTAACCTCTGCTTCACATAACCAATGTTGTTCCGCCCACTCCCCAGCTAAAAAGAAACGATCCAGTTTTTTGGCAATGTTCAGAAAGCCATTATGCCTGTTTGTCCAAGTGAAAGCCCCATTTCTGAACTGAAGTTCTAAAAGCCCATTTTGGATTACAAAATTACTAAAATCCTTATGGCTTTGGCTAGCCTAGCAGATGCCACCCATCTTATCGGACGGCTGAAGGATGGCGTTAAAATCACCCCCAATGAGAAAAATTCTATCTTTTTCAGAGTTCAAAATCACGGAGATCTCCTGCCATAACTGAAGTTTTTGAGGATTACCTGTGGGGCCATATACGTTGAGAATATCAAAACAAGCACCAAGCTGTTTTGAAATCACACTAACCCATTGCCAATTATGATCTTGCCTCACCACTCTGACATCTACAAGTGAATCATCCCACAAAAAGCCGAGACCACCCGAAGCCCCTATGGCCCCGGATAGAAAACCTTTCCACCTGCTAAAACACTTTAGAAAACAAGCAAAGTCCTGTTCCTTTATTTTTGTTTCTTGAAGCATAGCTATACTCGGTCTCGTTTGATCAAAACACCGCTTGATCAAACGGATTTTGTCAGGGGCATTGCAGCCCCTGACATTCCACGATAAGATTTTCATGGTTGCCGGGAAAAGGCATAGCCTTTTCCCGATCTCAATTTGCTTTGACCTGCCGCATTCCCAGCTAACTCAAGGCGCATCTTGTTTGTTTTTGGACCTCACCTTCGCTTCTCACCAACCTTGACTTTTTTGAGCTTTGCAGAAGTTTGGTCTAGCGACCTTTTCTCTACTAACCCCACATGATCAGTTAACCCTAAAAGATCTTCCTCTTCCTCCTTTGAGTCTGAGTCTGAGCCAGATCCTGATCTTTCCAGAGAACCCCCACTGTCTTTCACCTCTTCAAAGGCACTATCTAGGTTACGAATAGGAGATATTGGGATGTCTTTAAAAGAAATGCCGTCTGAGTCATTTTGGAAGTCCCCAGTCTCATGAGAAACTTCCTTGATCTGCTCCTTGTTTACTATGGACACACTGGGTTGAGGACAAACCCCTTCATGAAAAACGAAGTTATCAAACCCGTTAACTTCCAGAGACAACTGATCCTGACACTTACATTGCTCGTCCCCAAATTTTGAGGAGTGAGAATTTGAAAAACCTTCCATTTTTGGGACTGGCACTTTGGTTAAAACCATAGTGGTTTTATTTGGTGTTGTCAAGGTTAACTCCAAATCCGAACCCCCCTCAGAAGAGTTGAACATACACGCCCTCAAATTCGAGGAAAATTTTTCCTGAGACACCCGACTACATTCAGAAACGTGACTCAACGCTATATCCTGACTTCTACTCAGAACCCATGCCTCTGAAACTTCTTTGATACCATACCTTGACCTCTCCGATAAGGCTTCCAAAAAGCCCCATTCCTTATAATCACGCCACCTTTCAGCATCCAAAGCTTCTGTTAGAGCAATCACCTCCTCCGCTGGTAGATCTTAAACATCACCTTTTCCTTTTACAGCCTGCATTCCCAAAGCCCCAGCTAACTCAGGAACTACCAGATTTCCTCCTGATTTATTATAATCCTCTATTACCAGACTCTGGCACCACATTCCTTCACCCGATTTCAACTCTAGCAATTTCGGTAAAGGGTGAACTATCTGCCTAAGAATACAAATTCGTGGATACATGCTACAATCTGCTTTTTCCACCGCTATTTCCAACCTTACAAACAGACCCAGTTTGTTACCAATATTTCATAGGGTTTCCTGATCCCAGTATTCTTGCGGCAGATTTTTTAGGCTAACCCAGACTTCAGATTCCTCAGATTTTGCCTTATTCGGGTCAAAATTTGGGGTCTAGTCCAGAATGTAAGGTTTTGGCCATCCATGGAAAAGGGGCCACTCCTTAAAATCCATTCCTTGTCACGATCTGTTTGACACACCACCAGATAGAAGCCATTTTACAGAGTTTTTACATCACACCCTTTACCCCAATTCGTATCACACCAATCTTTCATTTTGGAAAGTGCTGGCCAATGACCTCCCCAGTGAACAAAAATAGCGCGCGCTTTAAATAGAGTCATTCCATTCATTATTATCTATCAAAAGGGTAACCATTGTTGTGTGCAAATTTTTTTTTTGAGGCTGACTTGACTCACCCTTCTCAGACTGGATCTTTGGGCGCCAAAACTTCTTTTCCAGCGAACAAAACTCCACTCGCCCCTTCTGGTACATTGAGCTAAAACTTTCACCTCGATCCTTTCCTCCCGCCCTAGGATGGAAGAAACTCCCAGATCCGCCATATCTAAAAAATTGTTTACCCGGAGCCTGCCAAGCCTTTGTGAGTCCATTTTGTCTCCCTGCATTGATGGTTCCTCCTCTTTGCCTCCTATTGAAAGGCCAGCGAGCTTGGCTCCCCTCATAATACAAACCCTGATGCCTGCGAAAACCCTTGTTCCTCCACTGCTCCGCCATGATTAATATGGACTATTAAAAGGCGATATATATATAATCTTATTTTAATATATGTTTTTATATATATTTAATTGGCAAGAAATGAAATTGGTAATCGTATATATATATGTGTGTGTGTGTGTGTATTATGGACATAATATATACATATATATACATATACACACACATATATTATCATTTTATTCATATTAAAATTCTTTGCATAAAGCATGGCGCATGATATAGCACTATTGTTGTATATATTAAAAGTGCATTGTATTAACATAAATGCATTATCATAGCACTACATATATGAAAAGGATAGTGCATTAATAGAGTGTTGTATTTATGAAATTTAACCAAAGTATAAAGTGTTACCAGCAAAGGACAAATATGAGAATAAGTCAATGACTTATAAGTAGCGTAATAAACAAAGGCATGAGTGAGTTTAATGCGTTGACTTTGTCCTCAGCCACGCAAGAGAAGAGGGCGCATAGGTTGGATATGTGGCACCATGTTTCATGAATTTGTAGCTAATAGAATTTTGTTATGAGCTTTTAAACCAATGCATAAGTAGTGAGTAAGTATGTGACTTGATCTTCAAACCACGAGTTGGCCAAGTTAGTCGATATGCAATGTAATTGAGAAACCATTGCTTCCATTTTTAAGTTTGATTCTTGTTGTCACAATGAAATGAGCGACTCATTTTTAAAATGAGAAGTTGGCTATGTATGTGTTTGTAGATTAGTATTTTTAGTAGCCACCTCTCATTCCTTGAGCTTAGTCGATAGGGAGGTGGCAGATTTGCTAGCTTGTTTGTAGCCTTTGGAAGCTCAAATTTTAGTATATATAGAGGTGCTCTCTCTACCATTTGTGACACTTTTCATTCTAATTTCTCTGATGTTATTCTGCTATAATTTTTGTACAAGCTTTATTGTGTGAGTTATAGTGAAAGAGAGAGAATTGTTTGTGAGTTAAGTTTGTTGAGAATTCCTGAGGAGGCTAGAGTTTGGAGATTAGTTGAACGTAGGAGTAGCATTTGTGATCGTGGAGGCTGAGATTGGAAAAAAGCATTAAATTAGTTGGAACTCTATATCTAAGCATGTTGATTTCTATTCCTCTATTATTTATGCTTGAAAGGTTGTTGGATTATAAATGCCTTTGTTTGGAAAATATTTCTTTTATGGAATACATGATATGCTTGTTCTTATGAACTAGTTATTTCCTATAATGGAATATTCTTGTGTGATTCTTGATTAAAGTCTCGAATTAGTGAAACCCTATTATTTGGGAACACATTTATATTATGTGAAGTATGTGTGGATTAAATGCTATTAGAACTATACTTAGTTCATTAAGCCTATATGGATATTGCATGATGTGGAATATGTTGCTATCTTATAGTGCTTTTATGGAAATGCCATTTTGAACTTAAGAGGTTAGTATGGTTATTCCTGGGGTTAGAGAAATCCATGGGAAAGGGGGTAACCTAGCTAGACACTAGTATGTGTGCATGTATGATTAGTGTGGTTATACCTGGGGTTAGAAGAATCCAAGGGTAAGGGTGTAACGTAGATAATCAATTTTTTATAGACTTGGATATTCCTGGGGTTAGGGTAATCCATGGTTAAGGGAATTACCTTGAATATTTTGTTATGCTATCACCTTAGATGGAATGTGTGTTATGTTTATTGTCAATACCAAATTGAGCATAAGGGTGGTGAACAAATGACTCTCACTTGAAGTATTAGGTGTTGAATTCTTTGGCCAAAGTAGTGCAAGTAGCCACTATTTACACTGTCAGTTCATTGTGATCCATGATTGCATTCTATGCAGGGAAGTCATACATATAGGTTGTAGCCAATGTATGGTAGCTCTAGATATGTAGGACACAGTTCACTATGCTCAGGAAGGTCAAGATTATGGGGTTACCAAACCAATCTCTTTGTCGAAGGGTAGGGTCATCTTACCAATTAGGTAGATGTGTGGAGGACAGCAGTAAGTCCATAGTTGCACTTCAGTGATGCTCTCCCTCATACAATTGGTGACTAGGATTTGAGGATGTAGCGCCAGTTGGGGACACCTAGTATGTATGCACTAGTGATGGGAACATATAGATCATTGTATTATATATATATATATATACATAAAAGCTATGAATGTAAACATGTATGTCTATTCTTATTGAGAAATTGTAAATGGAAAATATTATCATGAAATTATGTAATGTGAAATCATTACTTGAATTATTGAAATGATTCTTTGTTATGTAATGGGAAAGTTTGAAATGGTTATGTTTCAAATGTGCATCTTGTTATTCATATGAAAAGGAAAAGAAATCATTGCTCATAATATTAGTAGCATAATCTTTCACTTGTGAGTAAAACATAGTAAAAACAAAGGTAGAACAATGGGCATGTTACATCTCGAGAAATTCCAAAGCCGTAACTACAGTGGCACAACCATATGCGGTCATAACAAGCCTCAAGAGATAGAAGGCTGTAGGCATCTCTTTTAAAATCTGCAAACAAACTACACTTCAAGCATGGGTTAGTGTTATGCAAACCTATTAAAATGCCTCTATGAAATACCTTAGAAATGCTTCCAAATGCAACAAATGATATTAGAAAGACCAAAGCATTATGAAAACAAAACCAAATTACCTATTCCATAGTTGGATTGGTGTCACATGTGCTAGTGACCCTTTCCCAATCCTTGATCAAAGCTCAAATTGTGCAAATGCAAATGGAGATGGTGGAGTGATGGTGAACAAGATCAAATCTCAAATGAAGAGAGTAACCTTGCAATAGATTGTGAAGGATTTGCTTGAGGATGATGCTTGTATTTAAAGATTTTCAAAATGTTGAATGTTGAAGAGGGACCAATGTGGGATCAAAAACAAGCCAATGAATTGAGGACACTTGTCACCATGTGATTAGTTGATGTATGTGCAAGATTTGGGAAGAGTGCCCAAGAGGGGGAAAATTTGAATTCAAATTTTGCCATAAATGCTGAGAGGGGGACAAGGAAAAACAGCAATAAATGCCCTGTTTGACTTGTCATGTTGAGGGAAAATGATTGTTTTAATAAATCAATAAAATTGATTTATTGTGCAAGTGGCTAGATCTAGATAATGCAAGTGGGATGGGATTAGCATTAGGTTAGGATTAGATGATGATCATGCTGATTAATGCTGATTAGCTGATTTGACTTTCAAGACTTTGATATTCTGATTTATTTAAATCCAGAAAATGATGGAATATGATTTAGGATTTAATTTAAATGAAGTCGTGATTTATTCAATTAAATGGATGATGCAAGATGAAGGTTGAATGATAATGTTTATAAGATTATTTGATGAATGGTTTAAAGTGATGAATTTGCCTAATGTAAGAGCTAATTTGACTGAATCCAATCGAATGCATAATGTAAAATTTGCATGTCTACATTTTGCCCCTCTTTGAAGCAATGTACCTGTTGCGTTGGTTCAAAGAATAAACTTGCCGCGATCGAAATTAAAAAATTTCTGATTTTTCAGATGCCCCAGCGGAAAGAAGTACACTGGTACATTGCCCCCTCGAGAGATCGAGCGAAAAGATTCGATTTGAGGGTCGATCTCGCGATAAAGAGGTTCAAAATGGATGGTTATGGATGACGATGCAAATGAGATGATTTTAAGATGCTTAGAATAACAAATTTATATTATCTTAAACAACTTAAATGATTATATGATATGAGATGAATGATGTGATATGCTATGATTATGCAATAGATGGTTTATGAAATGCTTAGACTAACAGATCTATATTTTGATGATGATTATGCAATGCATGTGAAATGATCGATGTTTCCTATGATGTATGATATGAATGATATGTGGTATGCAGTTTATTGATGGTTTGCAGATGCAGGATGGATGCATGATGGATGCATGATGTTAGTGCGGGAATGAGATGATGACAAGAGGATCCAACAAGTCCATGATTGGTCGAGGCTTTATTAGAGATGATGATGATAATAAAAGATGATGATGATAAATGATGATGATAGATGGATGATTTGCTTATCAAGGATTGGGATTTTCAAAGGGTCACTTACTTTATTTTTGATAACACACCTAAGTACGATGCATCAAGGTATGAAGGACCAGGATGGCGTGGTACTTAGTGTGATGGACTTTGACTCGACAAATAGATAGGAGTATTCTTGTTCACACTTGACATACGGAAACCTTGATAGGAAGTACCTAACAAAGCAAGTATTTTCGAAGTTATTTTACAAGAACATCCAACAAGCATAGCAGACAAAAGATAATGATCGTTGCCCCATTCCTATCTCTCTAAATCCTTCGTTCGGATATCATCGAGAGGTCCTTGGACTGAGCGCAATAAGATACATCAAAAGAAAAGATCAAGTACACAAACAAACCAATGTTCTTCATACCTTAAAGGTTGTTTTGATAGGATAAAGATCAAGGTGATATCCATAAATGATGCCCATTGTTGGAATGATATATCTAGGACATGCAATGCGGGATGATGATAGTTTGATGGATTGATTGATAGGCTATTGATATAAGATTCATTGACATGTTTGTAGTGATCCCGAGGAGTTTGGTTACTGTTTAAAGATTTACATTTAGCCGGTTGATTTTCTGATTGAAGCAGTTTTCTTATTTGCTATAGTTGTTTCTATTTCGTTGTCAAAGGATGAAGAGAGCGTCCGGTTTATTATGGATGATTGATTATTAGGGTGTGAAATGGAGGTGGATGGATTTTTTTTTTCAAATATTTGGATGTTTTTGATGTTTTAAAATGTTTTGAGTTTGTTTTTGGTTTTTTTATTATTTTGCGATGTTTTGATTTTTGAATTTTGTGTTTTTTGAATGTTTTTGGATTTTGATGTCTTGGGGGCTAATCAAAGATGAGCCTTGCCTACGTTTAAGCTCAGATACGATGTAGTTTGGATTCCAATGTTTTTGATATTTTTCTGACTTTTGAGTGTTTTTAGATTTTTTTATATGATTTGGATGTTTTTGGATGTTTTGGTTTTAAGCATGATTTTTTGATGATTTGGATATGGATGTGGTAGCTTGATGATATCCGGTGTTTTGTTTTTTAGGATTTTTCTTTGAAAACAAGCTAAAAAGTTGATTAGTCGGATCGATGGATTGATGATGATGATAACATTGTTGAGGATACACAACAATGCAAGGATTGATGTCGAAGGATTGATGATGATAACATTATCGAGGATCTACGACAATGCAAAGTTGAATAGTGAGGATTGATGATGATAACATTGTTGAGGATGCCACAACAAAGTACAGGATAGTGTTAAGCAACACAATGATTGGGAAGGATATCCCAAGATTATGGATTGATTAGTTCAATTGATCATGAATGATGAAGCTTGGTTTAGAACAAAAGATGTCACGAATGATTTGATGTGGCGTTGAAGGATGTGTTTAGATCGCAGTGATAGCGATTTGTTTGGATTGATGTTTGATGAAAGATGAAGCTTGATAAGGAACGTCTGCTCGTCAAAATATGTCATGGGCTAGTGATTTGGATTTTTGCTCACAAGTGGTTTGATCAATTTGGTTTCACGTTTGCCAATGTTCGGATCACCACATAAGTTGGAGGATACATATCAAGATTTACTCCTGAAGCAAGCTTTAAATATCTGCCCCCAGTGTCTAGCAACGTATGGAATGCAATGGATGGATGCTCAGATAAGTGTATGGATGGATGGATATGGATTATCTTGCGATAAGATAAGGTGTTCAGATAACGAATGCTCATTTGGATAATGCTTCGTGGCTCAATATAATGCTACATAGGATAGGATTAATGAAAACGGCCCATGTCAAGATGTTTACCATAAGCAAGTGTATAGTGTGCCCCAAATTTTCATCAAGATCAAGATAACTCGGATGATGGATAAAGATGTATGTGCATGGATTGGATAAATGGTTCATGGATGGATGGATTTATTATGGATAAGATGGATGGAATGCTCAATTTATTACGGATGGGATAAGATACTTTCATCTGAACTGGCACACGTAGATGCTCGATTCTACACATGGCCTTTGTTGCAGTTTTTCATCATGGTCTTGCCCAAAGCGCCGCCCATGCGGTTTTAGCTAGGGGCCGATTTTTATCTTTACTATTTTAATCCTTTTAAGATTTTTTTGGATTTTCATATTTTTTGATTTTTTGTATTTTTCTGAAAGTTTCATGCTAAACCACCTGGTGGTGTTGATGTAGATGCCCCTGTCATAATGTGCCATCGATATCCTACCTGAAGGAGCTGCTTTGCTAAGATACGTGCACTTGAATGCAACTTTTGGGATTCTTGATCTGCCTCGTTGATCTAGGAGTTGACTTTGTCTTTGTCTTTCATGATAGATTGCCTTGAATCCTTATGATGAAGGGTTGTTACCCGATACGGTCAATGTGAAGTGGGTATCATGTGTGGAGCGATGGATGGAGTGTGTTTAGGATAAGAGATGGATTGGTTGACAGTTTGGAACCTTTGACTCTCCAAACTTGGGAAGATGAGCAATGATGGGTGGATACGGAAGTGTGCATGGAATTAGGACCAACTGCTTGATATACTTTGTATGTCGCTTGAAAAGCTTTCTTTTGCTTTTGCGGACATTCTTGATGGATACTTTTCCCTTTTTGATCTTGCCCCACAGTTTCTTTGACTAATGGAGTTTGATAGGGATGATCTTTCTTTGGTATCCATTTGTATTTGATTTGTTCGATATGCTTCTCAACTTCTTTTGCTTTGATGACGTTCTTTGTACTTTGATTCAAATATTTCCTTTGATGTTGGTCCCACTTCATGGATGGGGTGATGGGTGGATAAAGATACATGACGTGACTGGTTGTAGTATTGACACTAGCTTCATCATAAGGACTCTTCGTGCTCCCTATGTTGATGTTTGCTTGAGATGAAGTTGCCCCCAGTATGGTGATAGTATCACCTTCATGCTTTGATTCTACTTGCTTTGAGATATTTTGTTCAGTAAACGTGCTTTGACAAATGATCACCGTAGATGACATTGTTTCAATTTTTCGCTCTGCTAACTCTGGATTATCCTGTTCTTTCTGACTTGTTTCCTTGAGTGGATAATGTTCGATATCTTTATTCATGATGTCCTCAATCTGAACTTGGGACATGTTTGATCCTGATGTTGACAACTCCATTTGATTGTAGGAGTTAAGAATCTGCTCTTTTTGTGTAACAAAATTTTGTTCTAAATGAAGATCATCTACGTGCCCATCTGTAGAAAGCATCTCATGGGTAGATGGAGGAGTATGGATATGATCATCTTGCATAGATAGGAGAGTGTCCATCAGATTATTGTAGTATCTTGAAGATACAAATTCTTGATCTTGATTAATTTCGAAGTTGCTTTTAACATGCTTTGGATCAAGTTCTTGACATGGGTCAGTTTCAAAGGATGGATTGCTTACAAATGGCTCTTGGATATCTTCATTATGCATGGGAAGTGGCTTAATATCTTCATGATTTTTGAGTGGACTTGGATCAGGTGTTGAGTTGAAGACTCCTTCAATATCGGCAATCATGAGGTCGAAGGATGTCAATATGTCTTGGAAAGGGCCATTGCTATACTTTGGTGAAAGACATTGATCATACTTTGGCATAAATTCTTGAGATATGTCCTCTACCTCATTAGGTGATGTAGATACATTTTCAACATGATCACTGGTCGATGCCTCGTTGGATGAAGCGAAAATATCTTTATTGATGGATAGATTTTGAACATTGTTTTCAACAATTGCAATAGAGAGATTTCTAATGTCTTCAACCATAGGGTCAAATGATGTTGACATTTCTTGAATTGGATCATTGTTGGGTATTGTCGATGTATTTTGATCATGATTGAGAGGTGACTCTTGACATATATTCATTTGATCATTGGATGGAGTAGACACAACTTCAAGGTATTCAATGATGGAGTGATCTTGATCTTTGTTCTCAACAGTTGTTATCTTTTGTGTTTGTGCTCGTGTTGGTTGGGTAGCTTGAGAGGTTTGGGCAATTTGAGAGGATTGTTGCACTTGTTGAGCTTGTGTTGCTTGTTGCATGGCTAGATATTGTTGGTATCCTTTTTGAAAAGCAGCTTGTAATGTCACATTGTATTGGATTGATGTGGTGGAAATTGGTGGTGGTGGGGGTGGTGGTGGATACGAAATCATGTTGGATGTAGTGACAAGTGTTTGAGATACGCTTGGATTGATTGTGGGGGTTTGAGATGTGATGGGCGTGATAGTGGTGTTTGGAATGATTGAAGGGATAGTGATGGTTGGAATAACTGAGGTGATAGGTCCTTGGGAGACCGTATTTTGCTTGGTTGGGATCATCATTGTTGCTTGATTGGATACCATCTGTTGGTGCGATGTCGATGGTATATTCAAAGGTTTTGACGTGATGGTTTGATTGACGTTAGTTGGATTGAATTGGGTGGCGTGATTGGTGTTAGGTAAAGGGGGAATCCCTAAACCAAGGAATGATGTAGGTAATGGTGGTGGAGATTTCCCTTGGCGCTATGCCTCAACTATTTCCGCAATTTGATCTTGCCAAATTTGTTCTTGATTTTGATCTTGACTCAC
This sequence comes from Sequoia sempervirens, assembly GCA_007258455.2. Classification (NCBI taxonomy): domain Eukaryota; kingdom Viridiplantae; phylum Streptophyta; class Pinopsida; order Cupressales; family Cupressaceae; genus Sequoia; species Sequoia sempervirens. The sequence goes on along the minus strand of VDFB02181286.1, from coordinate 4,755 downwards.
TTGAGATAGTTGATTTGGCTTGTGTTCAAGTAGTTTTGGCATGCATGTTTGCAGTTTTTGAATGGGATTATGGGAAAATTGACTTTGGATAATGTTATGATTTGGGATGATGTTCAGATTTGGCATGATAGGATGAACATTGTTGGTATTGGGAATCATTTTTCCAAAGTTTTCCGAGTTAGGATTCATGTTTCGAAAAGTTGCACTTGGTACATCCACATTTGGTTTGTAGGGATTTGGTGGAATGACATTGTTCGTTTCAAGGCTCATGCATTGATTATTTGATTGGTGGATTTGTAGGTTTGGACTTAGATCTATCATTGGAAAATGTCTTCTAAACTTTGACTTGGGCATACTCACACTTGTTGTACCATTGACATTTGTCGAAGGTAATGATCCCATGTATGGACTTTGATAATTGATAGGCATTGCAAGGCTTTGAAGATTCAACTGATTTAGATTACTCAAGATGTATGGATCAAGTGTATATTCCATGTTCTTCTTATGTTTTGACTTTGTTATGAAAGTGACCTCTAAGGTTCTTAGGATCAATGACGAGATGAAAGATGAAAGGTGAAATGATATGAATGATGAACGTTTAGGAACTTTGAATCAATGCTAGACTTAGAGATTTTGATTTTGATTATTTGATGTGGATGATGAACTTGTAAACCCTAAGATGTTGGATGTGATCTTAGGATGAATTTGTTCAAAGATGTGATAATTTAACTAAGTGTGCGTGGAAGGATTCATCCAAACACACCTAACTAAACAAATGATTTTGATTTGGTTTGGAAATGTACCCAAGTCTAGGTAATGATGTTTTCAAAGCTCTTAAAGTTGTTTGGATGGATGGGTTGATAAATGTTTGGATGGATGATGGAAGTTTTGATGATCCTAAGAGACTTAGAGAGACTTTTTTTACTAGGCCAAGGTATTGAAGAACACACTTTTCTCTAAGAGCAATCAAAAGACCAATATGACCAAAAGATATCAAGCACATGTGTGGGGTCCAATTTGTTATCTTTGCTTAATGAGTACTTTTTACCACAAACACACTTTGATTAAAAGTTTCAGTAAGATGTCCACGTCTAAATTCCTTCTTCCCAAAGTGTTGTGTGGGAGTTCCAAGAATGAGGCAAGTTATCATTGTTAAACTTGTGTTAGAGCAATGACGATATAAATTCAAGGACAGAAACCTCTATGACATAATCCCAAGGGGAAGGCAACAATACTTAAATTGTCAAAGGTATTTGCCTCTATCAAAAGGGGTTTGAAAATTTGCATGATCATGTTTGTTTGTTTCTAAAATGTTTTCGAATACCCACTGTGTTTTCAAACAAAAAATAATTACAAGCCCTATGGATGTGATAGACAATGTTTGTTGAGTCCCCACTTGGACAAGTCCAGCTACGCCTACTTTTAGCGGATGGTTAGATGCTTGACCCCACCGGCTCCCCTCCATGGCACTCACTTATACGGGGCAGCCAAGCATCAACATCCATGAAACTCCCATGGCATGCTTTCCATCTCTACTAAAAGCCGTAAAATTGTGGGGCGGCTTCAGAACGACCGTTCTTGCACCAACAAACAGATTAAGGATTTTGGCAAATTCTAACACATAGGTTCTAGTAAGGACTTTCCGTTCGTAGGAGCTGACCCAACGTGGCAAGAGTCCCCTTTCGGATCCATCTTGTCGGAGCCAACCGCGTGATTATGGCGTTTAACCAAAATCCTCATTTATATCCCGGCTGGAAATACTCTTGGCTTTAGAGTGTTACCGGTTGAGTCGTCGCTTGGGTGAGTACTTTTTCCCCAAGGCAGGCCCTCTAAGATAAAACAAAAGCGAAAGCAAAGACACAACTGTGACTCGACCGACTCCGATGGCACAAAGAAAGAGAATGTACGCGAAAATGCCCCTACTCACACTCGGACAAGATGTTCAATTTTTAAGCCCAAAATGAAGTGTTTTAAAGTAATAAAATGTATTTTGAGTGTTTCTCTTGCACCCTAGATCGCACGAAGCGCAAGGGGAGAGGATACGCACTCAAAAGACAAAATAACACAATCAAGCACTTGTTCGTTTTAGCCTCAAAGCAATGATGACTTCATTTTAAGCACCAAAATCAAATGTGAAGTTTGCCTTGTTCAATTTTAAACCCAAAACGAAATCTAGTAAGTGTCTAAGGTTCAATTTTAATCCAACATTGAAAGAAAACAATGATCTAGTTGGGTTAAAACAGAAAATTAAAGCATGTGATAGAAGCTCCAAGCATTAAAAAATGCTCTTGAACTTCAATTTTGATGTTCAATTTTTGAGATTGAGCAATTTCACTTGTTTTCGCTTGATTCCAATGTCAACCTGCAACATCACAAAGTAAAAAATCTTAGAGATGAGATTTAAGTCAAGGAAAAAAAAAAACATTTACCCTTTTCACCTAAAATTACATTTGTCATAAAAAAAGATTAAATAAAATTACAAATCAGATTTTATGCAACCGCAAGTTGACCATCCAAATAATTGGCTACGTAGAAAAAAGCTTCAAAAAATTGCTCTACCAAGTCACAATCTGAAAATACCATTCCACCAAATCATGTCATGTCTATAACCTTATAGAGAGGTCTCTAATAGTTATTTCAAATTCATCCCACCTGTCAAAGATTTGACTTAAATGCAATATTAAAGAGAAATATCGCCTCCCCACTCCAAGTTGAAATTTGGGGAAGTCAGCCTACAAAGAATGATTAAATGTTTTGTGTTTTCCAAGAAAAAGATAACTCAAAGAAGATCTCAAGAAAGATTCACTACCTCTAGATGCTATACGCAACCTGCAAAGAATGATTAGACAAACATGGAGTTATTTCATAAATGCAACCAGCTGGATATCATAAATGTGTGTAAGTAGGACTTGTGAAAAAACAATGTAATTCATAAATGCGTGATCCTAAAAGTCCATGGACTTTTAATGGACTGCGTGGTACGATTGATTTTTGAGTAGATTCGATCCTATATCCAACGCCTTTTTGCATAGCACATTGGAATTTAAAGGTATCTTTTCCCTTAGTCTCTGCGCAGGAATCAACAACAAACTGTGGGAAAATCTGTCCACCAATTATCTCTGCTGCATCCCTCTGAAGTTTCCAGGAAATAGTGCGCAAACTTGAGGCAACAGGCAACGACTTTGTGTCAGATGAAACATCTCTTCATCTCTTTTCTCGCACTACAATATTAAGACAGCAAGTGAATTAATGTAAAATGTATTAATAGCGCCAGGAATGGGATATTAAAAATGCCAGCCAAGCATTGGGACGCTAGACATAGGGTGATCCATGAGTTTGAAAGAATCAAGCGTCATAAATTGTCCAACAAGAATATGATTAAATCTATCGGATGCACTCTGCAAAATGAAATCAAAATATGTTCCAATGATATTCCTTTAGAGATGGCTGTGTATGGTTCGATAAAGTAAAATGCAGACTTCTCAAATACACTACCTTGAGGCTTCCACAAAAAGACTGTACTATCAACGCTCAATGTTTATGATAGTTCCTCTTCCTGTCGACTGGTCCAAGCTCAATGTCCCCGCTGCAATGGAAACAAGATCATCTCCCACAGAGATTTCGCTTAGGCGCCCCACGTAATAGAACCCAAGGTACCTAGCGTTGGACAGAGATGGGCGTGAACTTCAAGCCTGACGCAGAAAGAGCCTCTTTCCTCCAGCAGGAGAGACCCCGTGAAAGCAGATGAGCTGAGAAAGTGAAGGCAATAAGAGAACGTTCTTCTCATATAACGTTGCCGTTTGAGAAACGAAAGAGAGAGGAGCCTTCCCAAAGCCAACCAAATCGGGCGTCGATGATTCCATGGATGATTCTGCTCATCGAATTTGCACCTTCACAGACAAAATCCTCCACCGTCTGAGACCCCACAGAGAGCATCTCCGACAAAATGAGCTCGTCCACTTCTAATCCGTCACCGTAGCTGAGTACGGCTACAGTTGATATTGTTGTTAGTATTGTTACACAAGTTCAGAAACTAGCACAGCTGAGAAGCGCAGGTGAGGTAGTTATACGTTCAACCCAAAGAAATTAGAAGGCCATTACGCAACTCAAAAGCCAAATATAATAACAATGAACAATCAAGCTAAGGTAATAAGCATTTTCCTTGCCTGCGCGCAAATGAGAACTTTGGAAATTCTTTGCAATTACAAATGAAATGCAAATGCCTTATGAGAAAGAAACACTAAGTGATTGCAAAATCATCATTTTTTAACTGAGACGTATGGCGTTAGTTTTAAGACTGAAACAATGCAAGCTCAAAAGCATCTTCTCTATCAACATTTTAAAATGCCAAAACTGCCAACAAGAAACAGATAGAAAGTTTCTAGTGAAGAACAAAATATAACTGCAAGATTAAGCAACATGGATAAGTAGATTTCTCTTATTGCCCTCCTTCTAGCGCCAAATGTAGGATGCGAAATTCTGCATTTTGGTTAAAAACTAACATAAACAAGCATGATTAGTATTCAAGCAAAACGAACCCTCAACATCCATATGAAATAAATCAACATGCTTCATGATGCCATCCAAATAACAAAAGATTAGATAAACTAGTTGAAAGCATACAACAAAACATGAAGAAAGTACTATCTCATAGTGGATTGGTGTCACATGTGCTAGTGACCCTTTCCCAATCCTTGATTGATAAGCTTAGATGATGAAATTGCTATAGATGATGGAGATGATAAATGGACAAGA
>VDFB02181285.1:83421-133679 GCA_007258455.2 Sequoia sempervirens | reverse complement strand
CGAAAAGGATAGATAGTATGCAAGTTCCATGAGAGATAAGTATGGAGGGAACAAAATGCAGTTAATACCATTCATGTTAGGTGAGATGGATTTCTTGATCTATCCGCCCGCAGAGCTGTAGACATGATCGAAGGCAGTGACGTGATCGCTACCGCCTTACCATATTAAAAGATAAAACTTGGCAGAAAAGAAGACCGACGAAATAAACGTCTAGGATCGCTACAATCATTGGCATGCCTTCTCGAAAAGGGTGAACCGTTGATTTCGAAAGTTAGCTTGCTCTTCTTCATATTGGATACGCCTTCGGCGTAAATTAGAGGGATAAAACTAATACTATTTAAGCTCATTGTTAAATAATACTTCTAACATGGGTTTTTTCCTGTAATAGCCCCAACCCGTACGTAAAATAAAATTTCCTTAAATTACATCCTATAAGTAAGTAAACATGTTAACATGTCATTGCAATAGAATTTTTCTTTTTCTTTATTGATAAAACATGAACAAGTTACCATATTAATTTACCATAAAGATTCCATTTCATTATAATAACTTCACAATACATGAAACAAGAATACATACCTTAGCTATCATAGCTCCAATGAGCTTTAAAACAAATAGTAATAAGAAAGTCCAGAAGATCGTCCTTTCAAATCTTGGTACATCAGCCGCTTGCTGTGGAGGAGAAACATCACTCGGGCACTTTTCCGCCAACCACGGACTTATAATGCGGTCCCCCGCACACCTATCGTTAGATAGATGGCCCTCCCTTCGAAGAAGAGATTGGTAGGGTATCCTTTAACTATTTACCAACTGAGCATAGTGATGTGTCCTACACAACTAGAACCTTGCTATTTCACAATCTCGATCTAGTACTTGGATCACAATGAACTGACAGTGTAGTCTCAACTAACTCACGTCTACGTGGCAGTCATACGTTTCACTACTTTGGCCAAAGTATTATCATTCAGTACTTCGAATGAAGGTCATCTATCATAAACACTACTCAGGGCCGATTTGCATTAAGGATTTCTTACACTACGCGTAGGTTAGTCCTTCCGGGGTAGTGCGAACCCTAGACCTCCTACATCACGCTAAACTACTAGAAATGAAAAGCATAACAAGTAACTCAAAGTCCTCTTCTTTTCTGGAAATCAATATCCTAGGAGTTACACAAGCTTCACTAAGTTAACCTTAATAACTTAAGCTGAGAATTGTTACTTGATTTGTTGCTATCATTCCCGTCCTAGTATTTGGTACCTTCTTTAACATATACTCTTCATATGGAGTTAATAGTAAGCAAACACTTTATAATGTATTTAGGTTTCTAGTATAGTTTGTACACTAATGCAAGCAATGCATACAAAAGAAAACATACAATACTATTACTTAAATTCCACAGCCTTATCTTTGATTATGAACTCTAAGTGCAATTCCTAATCTTTGCAAGCATTAAAGAATAATACAAAATATCACATTCTTATCCTTGTTCATTCAGCAAACAGGAATTCAACCCTTAATCAGAAACTCTTCTATAGCATGAATGAATAGAATGCCTATTGAACTTTAGAAGTATATTAGAATGGAATAAGAAGGTGAATAGCTTGCCTGATATTTATAAAAATACTCTTAGGCAGATGGTGATTTAGATTGAATTTGAAGCTCCTTTTTCCTTCAGTCAAAAGATCTCCAGCCTTCTTGTTATTGACGGAGAACTTTCAAACTAGAATGAAGTATAATCTCTATCCTTTAATGTTAAACTCAGAATTGATGACTGGCAGAAATGAATAATGAAATGATACTCTCAGATATGACGAATACTCTCACAGCCAAAATTACTCCCACACAGTTAAATACTCAGAAAAGAAATGTTCTCCAGATGAATTCGCACACAAAAGCTCAACTCAGAATTTAGCAAAAGGCGTGATTTGTAGAATGATAAACTCGGATTGTTCAATGTCCCCCTTCAATGAATGGAAGGCGTCTATATATAGACCCGAATTGCAACTGTTTTCCCTTTTAGAAGGCATGCAAATTGACAACAAGTGCCCAAAATTTGTCAAAAAGACACTTGGCGAATTCATAAACCCTAAGTCATTATAATAGAGATGAATCGACTTCCTATTAAGTCAGCAAATTGAGAATTCTTCAATCCTCACATGGTGGATTGACAGCAAGGCATTTTTTTCCAGTTTTTAGGTTAAATCGTTGCAATAAACAAGGAAGTTCATTTCCAAACGAAAAGGTCAAGTCTCAGATGTTCCCACGTTGCCATTTCATGGTCTTGAGATCAGTATTTGCGCCATTCAAAGATCAGTTTTTCCAATCGCGTGCTTCAGACGCGTTTATTTCCTGCGCATGGCTTTTTCACGTGATTTTTCGTTTCTTTCCTCTTTTAAAACATTTCAGATGTTTATTATAAACTATTCAACTTCCTCTTTGATTTGATTAATTCAAACAAAAGGCACGATTTCCATAATGAGATTAAAATCGAAATATTTCATTATGGTTAAAGGATTTAAATCCTTTATGTTCAATTTTTATTCTATTAAATATTCTTCTATGTCAATTTAATTTATACATTTCACATTTTAACCTTAATCATTTATATATTTAATCATATATGTATTTAGGTGTAATATTTCTAAATATATAAATATATATATTTTTTGACATTATATCGTGATTTATATATATATTTACATATATGTAAATATTACCTTTATATTAATACATATATTTAAATATATAAATATATAATACATTTACATTTATGTATTTATGTATATATATCATAAATATAACCACACTGTTAATATATACATTAATACATAAATATTTATGTAATTATGCTAGGCAATATTATTAAATATTATTTTCACTACAGATATCAGATGGAATGTGTACACATATACACTTGTATATACGTATGTATGTGTACATACATGTTGACACATGTGTCTGAGCATATCCGTCTGCTTAACGTACACATGTATTGATATGTCTATACGTATAAATACGTGTTCACAATGTATAGATGTACATGCGTTCCCATTCAATCATAACGTTCACATCATTCATACTTGGGTCATTGTATAGCAAGTCTAATGTTTAAACAATCACATCCCTAAAGCATAAAGAAGTGAATTCAGAATCCTTATGGTCAATAAACAAGCCTACGATGACTTACCATTATCTTGACAAACAGTCTTGGCTTACTCAATCTATAGTATGTGTGTGTATGCTCAATTTGGTAATTGTTACTGTTTACCCGACCAAGTTCTTCCCCGAATGATGTCTCTCCTCTGTCCGGAGGAACAGTCTTCATACCTGCGCACCATGACATGACATCGGCAGTCATATGCTCATAAAAAGGTAAAAACATCTCACAAGTTAGAATAAGATTATTCTATAATTCTATGCAACATTCATTCAAAATTACATCAATTGAAGTAACAATCAAATGAAACCATCATTTAAATAGAACGCCATTATTGATAATAAAAACATCATTGTTTTATTCACTATAAAGATTCAAACATTACAATCAATTGCCCTATGCAATAGTAGCTATAAAATCGGGATGTAACATTTCCTCTTTTCCAAATTGGCTCATTTTCAAAGAATTAACTTGCAATATGTGGTAACATCTACCTTGGATAGTTTACCATGACAAATTCCTTCAATATAGATCTCTTTTGAGACTCCTGATCCCCGTTCAAGGGTGTTGGGTAGAGCATAGGGAATGTATGTCATGTCATCTCTGGGAGAATTTAGTCTGCTAATGGCTCTCACTTACTCTATAGACTCTGCAAAGTTCTGAGGCAGTTCATTGAGTATCGTGGGTAAGAGCATGTTAATGAGAGATCAAAGGGAGCTTCCAATTGTGGGAGGGAGTGGGCACTTTTGTTTGGCCAGAGGTTATGCCTTTGCCCATAAACCCACTCCATTCAAGGCCCTAATGTTGTTATTGGATGCAATGTTACTATCTTCCACTATGGACCTTAGATGCTCTAGACCATTCCTACTATGTGTTATATTTTAAGCACGAGGATATTTTTAGTTTTAAAAAATGGTAGTTGAGAGTTAAGCATAAAAGTCTGTCAGGCTTTCTGGTCATTGAGGTGGGGTTTTGCCTTGAAAATAACCCAAGGTTCGATCCTTAAAGCCCTTTGTGTGCAGGCTGGGAGCATAGGTTTCTTCCAAGACATTTTTAAGTTTTCCATTATCTTTATTAAGAGTGTTTAAGAGTTATTTGTCAAAGACTTCATTTTTTTAAATACTTGTTTTAATTTATACAGTTCTAAGAAAATTTTACCTTAAAATATGAAATTTTTACTGTTCATAATGATAATTTGTAAATTAGATTATGTAAATTTATTTTCTTCATCAACGATTCAGATCATTCTTCTTGATCCATCATCAAAATGAAATAGTCATAAAAGAGAGTAGTATTTTTATGAAACTTAAAGACACACAAATAATGTCCAGAAAGATTTCTATATGTATATAGATAATGAAAAAGACATTAATAAGCATATGCAATTTAACATATGTTTCAAAGCCCCCATGTTTATTACATTATCTTACATAAATCGCCATACAATCATGTTCTGATGGATGACCATACCCTTTTCCAAAGCTCCACTTCTATCTCATTTCTAGTCAAGTAGCTCGCCTTTAATTATTTTTTTGACCAGAAAAGTACTTAACTTGTTTGAAGCTCATATACATCTGATATTTGGTGCGTGCAGTGTGTAGGTGGAGAAGGCAGTTAGAGAATCATTTGGCTGAACAAGCTCAGCAGGTATAATGTATTTCATGAATGGTGCATATCCTAAGTTTTGAATCTATGTTTCATTCATGAAGTTTTCATAAAGTGATAAATTTGTTAGGATGTAAATGGATGTCCCTTGGCACATAGAACTATCATGCGTGCTTTTATTCAAATATATGAACGAATAATATGCTCAGTTGGTTTTTACCTTTTTGTTATGTTAATATTATGCTGAATAAAACCATCAGACTATTGTGATGGGAAATGAACAAATTGTAAATGTGTGTCAATTTTCTAGTTAAATGGTAAGAGTTGTGAAAGAGAAAGAAGCTTCTGTATTTGCTTCATCAGAATAACCTAGTCAAATTACTTGGATATCAAGGGGACGGGTGATGATATACTTGGCGTCAGAATATTCAAACTTAAAAAGTTTACCTAATTGAAGGCATACATTTATAGTAAAGTGATATTGTCAAGACTTTTATACAATGACAATGTGGAGCATGATCAGCTTGTCTCCAAATCTTATGCAACATAGGCGCTTGCTGTATAAAGCACTTTTATATTTGATTTTCCAGAATAACCTAGTTGACCTATTTTGATTATCAAGGAGATGGGTGATGATGAACTTGGTGTCAGATTATTCAAACTTAAATAAGACACCTATTTAATGGTATACCATGAGTGCCATTATCAGGCCTCTTATATGGTACACCTATATATTAGAGTGCTATTATCAGGTCTCTTATATAAGATAGAGCCTGATCAGCTTGTTGGCAAACCTTGTGCATCATAGGCGTATGCTTTATTTAGTTTGATAAGTTTGGCCAACAATCAAAGGCAAAGCATTTCCAAGATTTTCTTTGGCAGTCATACCATAAGAGCGTTTGACAAAACATCTTGTAATGTTTGACATGATTATGACAGAAGTTATACCACAAGGACATGATTATAAATTTATAACTGATATTGGTGTCTAATTGTGTGAATGAGGAACAATAATGTCACAGGAACTTCTAGTCTGGAGTATATGAAATTTTCATCCCAAAGCATTATAAAGGTCCATTCTTGCTGAGTATTAGAAAATGACAAAAACAATGTTTTCCAGATGATATGTTGGCTGTTCGTCAAAGCAAGACTAGCATTTCTTATTCTTTTTCCCTTCATGTCCTTGTATTAGTTATCATTCTTGGACTTTTTCTTTTCTTTTATCAGGTGAATTTTTATTCGATGTCTTTTCAATTTTCTTCACCCAAGCAGATAAAGCACTAAAGGTAAGTTATTGATGTTCTTCAAAATGTTGTATTGGACACTGGAATTCACGTCTTGAGGAGCTCATTTCTCTTTATTGTATCTCTTGAGGTATGTGAACTTATTTGGTTGGTGTTAGAGTTTTACATGGTTTACTTTCATTTTAGGTTTTTGTATTTCTTGGTAACCTTTCTTTTTGGAATGTAGGAGATGCTTAGGTACCCATGTTAGTGACATTATCGTTGATTGAGCATTGTGAGTCCCATTGACTGATTTTGGTCTTTTGTGGATATTACTATAATTTCTTTGTTTGATTTTCTCATTGTGCAAATGTTGATATCTTCTTTCTTTCTGCTGTATGAAGCAGATTTATTTATCATTTTGACGAACCTTGCTTGCTGTGCATGGTCTAACTTGATGCATCTTCTACTGCTTTGATTGTGAATTTTTTTTTTCTTGGATAAAATGTCATAGATGGTAGAATATTTCTTGTTCAAAGGTGTATGCTCGGCCCCAATGATGGTGCCTTTCCCCCAAGTTATTGCTAGCATGTTGCAGATATTCCATGCTCATCTCATGGTTTACTGTGTACACATTATAGATGTCTTCATTAAGAATGTCATTTTTCTCTCTGTGTGGCAACTATAGGAAAACTTTCTTGAAGCTGCAAAATATGTTTAATAAGAGGCTTCAAGCCATTCATTCTAGTATAGAAGGTTATGAATAGTTTCCATCGACTGCACATCATCATTGTGTAATGGATCAGTCTGGTTCACACAAAGAAATAGCAAATTCTTGTTGAAGCATGCACTTCTTCTCATTACAACAAAAAATAATATGGTGGCCACACTGAAAATAATGTCCTACTTTTCCTTCGCCATTTACCCAACGATCATCCCCTTTATGGAGAATTTCTTGCTGCAATTCAGATGGCTTCTACCAGAGCCTCTTCATTTTCTTAGGTGATTTCCTCACATGTTTCTTCATCTCCTTGAAAGATTTCTTTGTAAGATGCTTAATCTCCTTCGATGATTTCTTTACAGATTTTTTTACCTTCTCCAGATGACAGTTGTTCACAAGCACCTTCATATTCTTCAGAAGGGTGTTCCATACAATATTTTCTTATTGATGACAATCGTTTTGGCAGACTGCTTTCCTGAATATTTTGTAATGCCTTTACTGAAGGATGTGCTACTATCCTTCTTTACCTGCTATGATTGAATAATGTCCATTCTAGCTATAAAAGATAATGCACATTAGATGTTGAGGTATAGGAATATTCTGAGTGACTTTGTACTTCCTGCAATGGCATTTTGAGACAGGTTAAAAAAGCGATTGTACATAACATGCAAAATCATTGCATAGAATATGAGATAAGAGGATAATTATTTTTGCCAAACACAGCTGTATCCTAAGGATCCATCTAGATTCTAAAATCTAAACCATAAAAAAGCACAAGGCATGTACTACTCATGAGGAGATTGATTATCCGTCTGAGTTCTATTTTTTATCGTCAATGTCACTTATGATGGCCTAATGGTGGTTGGGAGTTTGGTGATAACTGGAATAGTGGTCACCCAAGCACCCTTCACATATTCCAGTATTCTGAAATGTACTTGTTTGGTTTCATGTTAGTAAGAAAAACATATTATCCACATATTTTAGCAACTTGTATGATTTAGACCTGGATATATTAACTTTCCTATACATATCCTTCTGGAATTAGACTCAGGCATACTAAAAGGATCAAATTGTGGGTATGGATATTAGTGTACCAGCCCATTTGTTTCTTGTCTTTGTTTTACGTTTCCTACAATTCTATCTTATTTTCTTGTCTCAGTTGATTTGTTTTCACCTCCAACAAAGGTTTATGGTCTTACAGTTGCATTTAACTTGTGCTTCAGAAATACCACTGGCAACATATGGCATTTGAGTCTGAGACAACTGTCTTTTTTCCCATTCTTGCCTGCCAAATCTTAACTTGAATAACATTAAGTATAAAAAAACAATTCCCTTTTTAAATAGCTAATATTCTTATTTCCATTAAACAGATTCCTATACTTATATAGTCAATCCCGTTTGGTTCCTTTCTTATCACAGTTCTTCGCTCTGATACGTGCACCCAACATTATAGGGCTAATTCTAGAAATGTTTGTTAGTACAGAGTATAGAGTATGAAGGGCATCAAACCCAACTGTAGGCTATTGTCCCTTCATGTAGGATTTGGGATAACTAGTCAGGGATTTCTACCAGTTCATTTTGTTTAAGTGTCTACTATAAATGTTATTAACTAAACTTTAAGTTACTAGGATATGGGTTTAATACAGTTATGGGGATCCCAGGTTTAGTACAGTTTGTATATGTCTTTACAGAAAAGATCAAGTATGTATATATATTATAAATATAAAATATAGACACAATAAACAAAATATACTAAAAATAAAGAAAATTAATAACAAAACACTACTTATAACTTATAGTTCAATGTCAAATTAAAATCGTTTATGTTCTGTTCAAATGGTAAACTAGTCAGTGGTCGAACCACATAGTACATATTCAAACTCAAATACTATATGAACAAATTATCATATTGCTCTTCATCGATAGTATCGATATAAACATTTAGTTAATTAGAAGAAGATACAGGATTAGCATTAGTGCTATTCCCATTGGCTCTAGTATGCGGTTCCCATGTTCGTCCCTTGCCTCTTTTCAGCAGCTGATAAAAGTTGGAAGATGGCACACATTCAAGTAGGGATGCTGCTCTACATTCCAATACATTGTCACCCTTTGTGTAACAACCTTCTGATTTTTTTTACAATTTTTTGATATATAATTTTATTTTTTTTGCAATATTGGAATAACAATCCAATGCTAAACAATGGCATGCAGTAAAGAAAACCAACTGAATTCGATACTGAAATCCACAAACTGATAACAAAAAAAAAAAAATATATATATATATATATATATATACCAGAACTTTCCTGAAAAAAAAATGATATTAAACCAGATATGAGAATCAATTTACAAATTTAAAAGATATGCCCGGCTTGTGTTTGGCCTATGTCCACTCAAGAAGAATGATGAAACAGAAGAATAATGAAGAATTTATATGGTTTGCACTCTCCACTAAGCTATTGTTCCTTCATGTAGGATTTGGGATAACTAGTCTGGGATTCTAACCAGCTCATTTTAAAAATAAATTAATAAAATAAGTTTAAGTGGGAATACTGGATACTTGTGATTATGAATGCCACTAATTGGCTTAGGATTGGTAATCTTTATACCTGCTCATGTGAAATTGATTATGGACCTATGCAATGGAAGATGATGATAATGTGAAACTATCTCGATTCTGATATTTTTGTATCCATTGATGCTATCTTGTTTTTTGGGCATTATTACTTAATCCAGCAGTTCTTTGTGGTGGTGGCTAGTTCCTTGAATGTTCTTAAGGTTCCTGGCTATGAAACAATTCCCCATTCCTATTAATAATTAGAGACCGTAGATTCTACATACTTTCAAGTTAAAAGGGTAGTTTGAAAAAATTGTGAATTTCTGATGTCCTGAGAGGATATTACACAATGTTATGTCTATGGATGATGCTTTCTTATGTTAACTTATAGTATTTCAAGAACTGATTTAGTCTTTATGCCTTAGAAAGATAATTATGAGTAATACAGTATGGCATCTTTGTATCAAGTTTATCCTTTCTAATTTGAGGTATTTGAGCTTAAAGTTTTTAGTTTTCCCCATATTTTATCTGGGAATCAGCCATCTAATTTTTTTAACATTTTTGGCTAAACATTATTTTTAACTTTCCATCTCTTGGCAGTATCATCAATCATTGGTTCCAGTTCATCAGTTTGACAAGTTGCCGAGCTACTTCATCTTTGGTGGTTTGGTTTTCACTGCATTGAGACAACCCTATCTTTGTGCATATTGTGATTATCAGCAGAACACTACACTAGACAGACTTCATCAACTCGCTCTTACTCAATCACCCCAAATGAGTGGGGAAGAAATAATCATATTATCCCAGGTAATTTGATATTTAGCATGTTTATCAAGAAGAGTTGGATACCCATCAAAGCTGCCCATTCTTTATAGTATGGTTTTATGGGCATTCAATATGACATTGTTGTTAATTTGTTAAAAAAAATATTTGAACGTATTCTATTAAAAACAATTTCAAAATTGCAACATCAAAATCTAACATCAACTACAGTGATGTCCACATGCTAGTCTGAATGATACTGCAAAAATATTTAAAATTCTGCTTTGAGCAAATCCCCAGAATGTACATACTAGCCTGAATGATACTGCAAAAATATTTAAAATTCTGCTTTGAGCAAATCCCCAAAATGTATATCAAAACTGAAGAAATTACTATGCATCAAAAATAAACCCTACTCGGTGGTGTTAATTGGGTATACTGAGGCCCCTGACAATCAATGAGAAGACATACATTAAGAAGCATAGCATTGTTTGAGGCTCCTATTATTTTCTCTACAACATTTCCAGTACCTCAGAGTGCCAGATTTGGGATTAGGAGTCCTTAAAAACTTGACAGTCATCTTAAAGATCTGTTTTTGTTTATGTTTTTTTTCATTTTTTAAATTTGGTAAAGTTAAGTTATCTTTTTCTTGATGTAACATTTTGTTAAGTTTTCACAATAAGTTATCTTTTTTGGTGTAACTTTTTGTTTAGAGCTCATTTAAGGTTATCTACCCAATTCTTGCACTTCCTTTCTAATTTTCTCAAAAAACTTTGCTTTAATTTTGGATTATGGTAAATTGTTTTTATTTTTGAAATTTAATTTTGAAGGATTTTTTTTTTTTAACTTTTGATGATATAAATTGTTGAATTCACTAAAAGTTTCATATTGTAGTAAAAGAGTTTAGGTGGGATCTAATTCAAGGACCTACTTTTGTAAAAAGTGAATCTTTTGTGTTGTTTAATTTGATATGGTAACTGAGGGTTGTATGGGGCTTCTCTAAGATGAGGGTTGTATGGGGCTTCTCTAAGATGAACCTTCTAGGAAATTAAATTGGAAAATCAATGCAATTTCAGAATGCCTATTGTGTCGCACAAAAGAAATATTTCCGCTTCTTAGCAATTGAGTAAAAGCAAGAAGATGAGTCCACTTCTCCTGAAAATTTCAGACTTAGCCAAAAACCTGAAATCAGGCAAAACAAAATGGGTGAAAGCAAGAAGATGAGTCCACTTCTTCTGCTGTTAATTTTGTTCTATTGTATGTTAACATTCAATAGTGAAATACTTGAACCTCATTTCTAGTCAAGTAGCTCGCCTTTAATGTTTGTTTTGACCAGAAAAGTACTTCACTTGTTCGAAGATCATATACATCTGATATTTGGTGCGTGCAGTGTGTGGGTGGAGAAGGCAGTTGGAGAATCATTTGGCTGAACAAGCTCAGCAGGTATAATGTATTTCATGAATGGTGCATATCCTAAGTTTTGAATCTATGTTTCATTCATGAAGTTTTCATAAAGTGATAAATGTGTTACGATGTAATGGATGTCTCTTGGCACATAGAACTATCATGTGTGCCTTTATTCAAATATATGGACGAAGAATATGGTCAGTTGGTTTTTACCTTTTTGTTATGTTTAATGTTAATATTATGCTGAATAAAACCATCATACTATTGTGATGGGAAGTGAACAAATTGTAAATGTGTGTCAATTTTCTAGTTAAATGGTAAGAGTTGTGAAAGAGAGAGAAGCTTCTGTATTTGCTTCATCAGAATAACCTAGTCAAATTACTTGGATATCAAGGGGATGGGTGATGATATACTTGGCGTCAGAATATTCAAACTTAAAAAATTAACCTAATTGAAGGCATACATTTATAGTAGAGTGATATTGTCAAGACCTTTATACAAGGTGGAGCATGATTAGCTTGTCTCCAAACCTTATGCAGCGTAGGCGCTTGCTGTATAAAGCAATTTTATATTTGATTTTCCAGAATAACCTAGTTGACCTATTTTGATATCAAGGAGATGGGTGATGATGAACTTGGTGTCAGAGTATTCAAACTTAAATAAGACACCTATTTGATGGTATACTTATGTATTAGAGTGCCATTATTAGGCCTATTATATGGTATACTTATATATTAGAGTGCTATTATCAGGTCTTATATATAAGATAGAGCCTGATCAGCTTGTCGGCAAACCTTGTGCACCGTAGGCATATGCTTTATTTAGTTTGATAAATTTGGCCAACAATCAAAGCCAAAGCATTTTGAAGATTTGCTTTGGCTGTTATACCATAAGAGCTTCTAACAAAACATCTTATAATGTTTGACATGATTATGACAGAAGTTATACCACAAGGACATGATTATAACTGATATTGGTGTCTAATTGTGTGAATGAGGAACAATAATGTCACAGGAACTTCTAGTCTGGAGTATATGAAATTTTCATCCCAAAGCATTAAAAAAGTCCATTCTTGCTGAGTATTAGAAAATGACAAAAACAATGTTTTCCAGATGATATGTTGGCTGTCCGTCAAAGCAAGGCTAGCATTTCTTATTCTTTTTCCCTTCATGTCCTTATATTAGTTTTCATTCTTGGGCTTTTTTTTTTCTTTTATCAGGTGAATTTCTATTCGATGTCTTTTCAAATATTTTCACCCAAGCAGATAAACCATTAAAGTTAAGTTATTGATGTTCTTCAAAATGCTGTATGGACACTGGAATTCATGTCTTGAGGAGCTCATTTCTCTTTACTGTATCTCGTGAGGAATGTGAACTTATATGGTTGGTGTTATAGTTTTACATGGTTTACTTTCATTTTATGTTTTTGTATTTCTCGGTAACCTCTCTATTTGGAGTGTAGGAGATGCTTTAGGTACCCATGTTAGTGACATTATCGTCGGTTGAACTTTTTGAGTCCCATTGACTGATTTTGGTCTTTTGTGGATATTACTATAATTTCTTTGTTTTATTTTTTCATTGTGCAAAGGCTGATATCTTCTGTCTTTCTGCTGTTTGAAGCAGATTTATTTATCATTTTGACAAGCTTTGCTTGCTGTGCATGGTCTAATTTGATGCATCTTCTACTGCTTTGACTGTGAAAATTTATTTTCTTGGCTAAAATGTCATAGATGGTAGAATATTTCTTGTTCAAAGGTCTGTGCTCAGCCCCAATGATGGTGCCTTTCCCCCAAGTTATTGCTAGCATGTTGCAGATATTCCATGCTCATCTCATGGTTTACTGTGTACACATTATAGATGTCTTCATTAAGAATGTCGTTTTTCTCTCTGTGGCAACTATAGGAAAACTTTCTTGAAGCTGCAAAATATGTTTAATAAGAGTCTTCAAGACATTCATTCTAGTATAGAAGGTTATAAATGGTTTTCATCCACTGCACATCATCACTGTGTAATGGATCAGTCTGGTTCATACAAAGAAATAGCAAATTCTTGTTGAAGCATGCACTTCTTCTCGTTACATCAAAAAATTATATGGTGGCCACACTGAAAATGATGTCCTACTTTTCCTTCCATTTACCCAACGATCATCCCCTTTATGGAGAATTTCTTGCTGCAATTCAGATGGCTTCTACCAGAGCCTCTTCATTTTCTTAGGTGATTTCCTCACATGTTTCTTCATCTCCTTCAAAGATTTCTTTGTAAGATGCTTTATCTCCTTCGATGATTTCTTTACAAATTTTTTTACCTTCTCCAGATGAGAGTTGTTCACAAGCACCTTCATATTCTTCAGAAGGGTGTTCCATGCAATTTTTTTCTTATCGATGGCAATTGTTTTGGCGGACTACTTTCCTGAATCTTTTGTAATGCCTTTACTGAAGGATGTGCTCCTATCCTTCTTTACCTGCTATGATTGAATAATGTCCATTCCAGCTATAAAAGATAATGCACATTAGATGTTAAAGTATAGGAATGGATTCTGAGTGACTTTGTACTTCCTGCAATCGCGTTTTGAGACAGGTAATAAAAGCAATTGTATGTAACATGCAAAATCATTGAATAGAATATGAGATAAGAGGATAATTATTTTTGCCAAACACAAAGCTGTATCCTAAGGATCCATCTAGATTCTAAAATCTAAACCATAAAAAAGCACAAGGCATGTACTACTTGTGAGGAGAATGATTATCCTTCTGAGTTCTATTTTTTATCGTCAATGTCACTGATGATGGCCTAATGGTGGTTGGGAGTTTGGTGATAACTGGAATAGTGGTCACCCAAGCACCCTTCACATATTCCAGTGTTCTGAAATGTACTAGTTTGGTTTCATGTTAGTAAGAAAAACATATTATCCACATATTTTAGCAACTTGTATTATTTAAACCTGGATATATTAACTTTCCTATACATATCTTTCTGGAATTAGACTCAGGCGAACTAAAAGGATCAAATTGTGGGTATGGATATTAGTGTACCAACCCATTTGTTTCTTGTCTTTGCGTTAAGTTTCCTACAATTTTATGTTCTTTTCTTGTCTCAGTTGATCAATTTGCACCTTCAACAAAGGTTTATGGTCTTACAGTTGCATTTAACTTGTGCTTCAGAAATACCACTGGCAACATATGCCATGCTACTTATGTAGCATTTGAGTCTGAGAGAACTGTCTTTTTTTCCATTCTTGTCTGCCAAATCTTAACTTGAATAACACTAAGTATAAAAAACCGTTCCCTTTTTAAATAGCTAATATTCTTATTTCCATTAAACAGATTCCTATACTTGAATAGTTAATCCTGTTTGGTTGCTTTCTTATCAGAGTTCTTCCCTCTGATACGTGCACCCGACATTATAGGGCTAATTCTGGAAATGTTTGTTAGTACAGAGCATAGAGCATGAAGGACATCAAATCCAGTTGTAGGCTATTGTCCCTTCATGTAGGATTTGGGATAACTAGTTTGGGATTCTAAGCAGCTCGTTTTGTATAACTGTCTACTATAAATGATATTAAGTACACTTTAAGTTACTAGGATATGGGTTTAATACAGTTATGGGTATCCCAGGTTTAGTACAGGTTGTATATGTCTTTACAGAAAAGATCAAGTATGTAAATATAGTATAAATATAAAATATAGACACAATCAACAAAATATACTAAAAATAAATAAAATTACTAACAAACCACTACTGATAACTTATAGTTCAATGTCAAATTAAAATCGTTTATGTTCTGTTCAAATGGGAAACTAGTTAGTGGTCAAACCACATAGTACACATTCAAACTCAAATACTATATGAATAAATTATCATATTGCTCTTCATCGATAGTATCGATATCAACATTTAGTTCATTAGAAGAAGATACAGGAGTAGCATTAGTGCTATTCCCATTAGCTCTAGTATGCGGTTACCATGTTCAAGTCCCTTGCCTCTTTTCATCAGCTGATAAAAGCTGGGAAATGGCACACATTCAAGTAGGGATGCTGCTCTACATTCCAATACATTGTCACCCTTTGTGTAATAACCCTCTGATTTTTTTACAATTTTCTGATATATAATTTATTTTATTTTTATTTTTTTGCAATATTGGAATAACAATCCAATGCTAAACAATGGCATGCAATACAGAACCAACTGAATTAGATACTGAAATCCACAAACTGATAACAAATTTATATATATATATTTAAAATTTAACATATATTTAATATTCTATAATCTATATTATTATTAATTTATTATACAATCTATAATATAATATTATTATTATGATAAATCTATAATATAATAATAAATAATATCTATTATTTATACAAATTATAATCTATATACTATTAGTCTATTAATAATATTATATATTATTATAGCCGAAGATTCTAATACTATAAGTCTATTATTCTATAATCTATATTATTAATAATATATAATATTATTAGTTTTAAATTTCTAATACAATCTAACTATAATATATATTATTAATAATCTAATACTATTAGTCGATTATTATGATATTATTATAATCTATCATATTAATAATATGACATAACCTAAAAAAATCAAATGTAGATAAAGTTGCCTGTGAACGCTTAACAACAATGCTCCATGCCCAAGTAGAAACGATGTGGCGGCTCAGCGAAATGAAATAGGGTGGCGGCGGATTTTAGGATTTATTTTATTTTGCAAGGTAAATTGTGCAGAATCGGTCAGAAACTCCATGTCATGCTCTGAAACGTTTGGAATCGATGGGCTTTGGACGGAATCGTTTTGAGGGTACAAATTCCAATTCTAGATAGTACCCACAGCGATTCAAACCCGATTCCAATTCCGAATCATTTCAGAATTGGGTACAATGGCAGAAACCCAGCGATTCAACTATATATATATATATAAATATAATAATAACTTACAGAACTTTCCTGGAAAAAAATTGATATTAACCCAGATATGAGAATCCATTTACAAGATTTAAAAGATATGCCCAGCTTGAGTTTGGCCTATGGCCACTCAAGAAAAATGATGAAACAGAAGAATAATGAAGAATTTATATGGTTTGCACTCTCCACTAAATGGTACGGAAGTTGCAGGTAACCAATCTTACGTTCACTTGTCAAAGGCTGAGCCTCAAGTGAATCACAAACCAAAAGAGGAGATACGGCAGACACAAGACAAATAAAGTGTTTTCATAAGCCCAAAAGTATATGGCTGGCATTGTTAGCAAAGCAACCAATAATCTTTTAATGACTTTTAATTCCTCCTTGACCATACGGTGCCAACTTCTCTTGACAATGAGATTCAATCATATTTTATATTACTTGCTATGTTACCTTTAGGAATTGGCACTGCTAAAATGTGAAATGTAGGGCAGCCAAAGAGAACATATAATCAATAATCTATAATCCTCCAAATATAATAGTAGATATGGCATGGCTAGGCCACTAAAACAAAGATTCAACACTGGAATTGCAATATAATATTTTGGAAAACACTTAACTGATACAAAAATATTAAAACTGCAATCTTTTGCATAAATGTAACGTGAGTGAAACCACCACAACTGGAAATTGAGAGGGTTTTTCGTCTTCCAGATTTTTGCACCAAAGGGTTTTCGTCCTTAGGTGTTGAGATGAACAAAATGCTTAAGCTCTATAAAAGGGTTTGGATAACAATAGCAAATGGAAGCCTTTTTCTCTTCTCAACTCTCCTATTATATTCGCCTCTTTTAATTTCAAGTTATCTTTTTCTTGCTTAAAATTTGTCTCCGAATGTGTATGGTGGATGGTCAGGGAGGTGGTGTGGGTCAGCGCTATTGCTATCTATATGAGAGGGTAGTATTGACAGATCAGAAGGTGCTGAGTTTTGCAGAGAGCAGTAGATCAGGTTCTATGCGGTTAGGTCTATCTGTGAGCATGGGGGCACCAATGCCTCGGAGTCCCACCACCACCACTGCTAGGATCACTAGTGCCTTAAGAGGGGAAGAGCACCAATTAGTGGTTTTAGTGGTTTTGATGGATGTATCATATGCCTTCAGGCTTATTGTTGTATATATGCCTATGTACAAACACTTATTGATGACACTATTGTATCATGACCTTATTTTTTAATTCTTTATTTGTATATGTGAGATAAGAGGATTCATGGCTGGATTATGATGTGTTATGTGATGTTTTATTTGATTATGATGTGCTTTTACTATGCACATAAGATGATATGTGTGTTTTATGATTATGGATTATATTCATGCTATTTGATTTTAAGGATGTGATGGTTTGATATACGGTATCTATATGATTGTGAACGATCAACTATGCTTATGTATGTCATGGATGGATGAATATTATTATGCTTATAGATAATTGTGATTATATGATGGACTTAATGGTTTTATGATTTATGATTGTATGGTTTCTATATGGATGTGTTGTATGTGGTTTATGATTATGGGTGTTATGGTGTATGATTATGATGGATATGTTATAGATGTGATTTCTGATTTATGGTCCATGGTTTATGGGTATTATGAAGCAATAAACACAATCATGATGTATGATTTATGGGTATTATGAAGCTATAAATATGATCATGACATATGGTTTATGTGATGATAATGGTTTATGTATGTGAGATGGATATAATGGTTACTTGATTTATGGATGGATTGATGTTTAATTATGTTATGGATATGATAATGATTATGGATGCTTTAATATGGATGCACATTTTACTAGGCTTATGAATGTGATGGATGATGCTATGCATGCCTCTAGGATGTGTCTATTATATGATTATGATTTGACATGATTATGATTATGGGTGGATGTAGGATGTGCAAGATGAGCGTGGATATAATGGGAGGAGCAATTAATTTTTTAGTTTATTTTGTGTCATGATACAAAGTGAGAAGAAAGGGGATAGAATGAGAGATGGGATGGTTGTAGAGATGGGATGGGAATATATAATAGTATGGGGAGAGTAGATTGTACGATGTAATGCCCCCCTTTGGGAATTACCCTAAATCTTGCCCTAGAATCACAAATTTCATTAAAATAAAAATTGTAATATAGCTAGAAATATTACTTACCAATACCAATTAAATGCCTTTTAACAAGATAAATCTTGATTTAGATCCTCCAATCATATCAGGCAATATTGCATATATATATATATATATATAATTCATAAATTTGATTATTTCTATTAGGGTTAATACTTGCACATATGAGTACAAATAAATAAAATCATCATAACTCATTTGATAAGCCATGTTACATCTATACTTATTTTTAGTATTTAGTCACAATAGGTTTGAATGAGGGAGAATGATAGGTTGGCCCAAAGGAAACCCAACACTAAGCCCAAGAGCAAACACTCACCCTCTTGGCCACAAGTTGCAAGCACATTGGACATTTAGCATGTGGTGGTCTACCTAGTGGGGTGCTTGTATCTACCCTCCCTATTCATATCTTCTTATTCATCCTCTTATGATTTGCGATTTCCCCAACAATCAACCATCCTAGAGGTTGGAAAGGAAATTGCAATAGGGTGCTCAAAAATCCTCCTATCTAAGCCTAAGAGCAGACACTCACCTTCTTGGCCACAAGTGGCAGGCACATTGGACATCCAACATGTGGTGGTTTACTTAGATGGTGGTCTCGTATCTAGTCCCCTTCCTTGCATTTCTTCTTCTCCTCCACATGATTGCTTGTCGGGTTATAGATATATTAATGATTTAGAATATGTATTTCACATTATCACACCACAATTATTGATCATGTTATTCATGCTCATTTATAAAACCCAAAAATTGCTGCAAGTATTATTATTGTATAATCGTGAATAACCTATGTATATATATAACTTGTTTATATACATGTAAGGATATTCCATCTTCTAATTATATCTGCTCCAATATTTAAAAATATATTCCAGATTGCTTATTTTGTTTTTCCATTCCATGATTCATGCTTTCCTCAAATGAACTAATCTCCCTTATATATCTTTTATTTCTTGGGAGTCACACTCTTTCCTTATTAATGCCTTTTTGAAAGTATTGATGGGACAAGGGATAGAATGGATATGGAGGATGGGTAGAGATGGATGAGTGTGTGGAATTATGTTGATATGTGGATAACAATCATATTTCGTATAGGAATGTTTTCTCTTCTTTTTTTTAATACTGCTATGTATTTAGTTTTATACTGCAAGTTTATAATAATGTTTTTTTTTGTAGTCTTGACCTTTTCAACATAAAAGAGGGGTAAAAATTTATTAAAACACAAGAAAATTACAGAGCAGAAACATTACACAGCCTTATCCAGCTCCACCAAATGGTCCAACTGTTGAGACAAATCAGGGGGTAATTGACCCCGATCAACCAAGTTCCAATCATGAAAATGATCAGAAGCCCATTTAGCCAAACAATCAGCAACACCATTCCACTCCCGAGGAATATGAGTGAAATTAATAAACTCAAGAGAAACACAAAGATTGAGAATTTGTTCAATAATCAAAGCCAGGTGCCAGCTGACATCCTCTAACCTCCGCCTGTTCAACAAGTTCACGACAACTTGGGAGTCAGATTCACACATAATCCTGCGCCACCCCAACTGGATGCCACGCTCCACAGCCAGTAAAATAGCCTGAGCCTCCATAAAATTATTAGTATGAAGACCCTTATAAATAGAGAAAATGAATTGAACATCCCCAGAACTATCCCGACCAACACCACCAATACCAGCATGACCAGGGTTTCCACGAGAAGAGCCATCCGTGTTAATTTTCAGGGTGCCTTGAGGAGGAGGAGACCATCTTCCCACCCTATTCACCTTCGGTGTTGGATGCCTACACCTGTTACGCATAATCTGTCGATGCGAAGGAGGAAGATGAAGGCAATTGAAACAACCAACATCAGAAGGAGCAATTGGAATAGTCAGATCACACTTAGCTGCAATCGTTTCTCCCACAAGATGCAAAATTTTCCACCACAAGCGAGGGGCTCCCATCAGTACATCCTGAAAAATCCGCCGATTCCTCTCCAACCAAAGATTCCAAATAATGAGGGAAGGGCCAATCGCCCAAGCAGCTTGCAGAAAGGAAGTAGAAACAGGGGTCCTACTCCCTCGATCCACAAACTCAGCCAAAGAGGAAACATGCGTACAGGGCACATTCCACACCTGCCACCACCGATGCCAAATCTCTCGAGCATAGGAACATTGGAAGAAGAGATGAGAAGAACACTCCTCCGCCTCACGACACAACACACAACAAGAGGGACCTTGGAAACCCCACTTGCATAAATTATCCCAAGTAAGACACCGGTTTTGAACCACCAGCCACATGAAGAAATTGCACTTGGGCCAGGAGAACTTATGCCAAATATACTTCCACCAAGGGACCTCAATAGCCCCAAACAACTGCCGACTCAAATGCTTATAGCCAGAAGACACAGAGTATTTCCCAGACTTATCAGGGCCATCCCAAGCTAAAATATCAGGTCCCCTCAACGAATTACACTCCCGAGAAGCCAAAAGATTGGAAAGCTCCTGCCTATCCCCCTCTGAGCCCCCAGGAGGCCACTCAGAAGGGCGCTTCCTGCGAAAAGAGACACCAGAGCCACACTGCTCAGCAATCTTATAGTGCTCCACGGTGTCCCAACTAGCAGCAGTAAAAACATCACAGAGGGATTGAAGATGAGGAAAAGCAGAAAGAATAGGTGGATGACCATCCCAAGAATCTGACCAAAATAGAGCCTGAGATCCTAAGTGACAGATCCAAAAAAGTGCCCGCTTAATCAACTGAGCTCCCACTTTCATAGTAGACCAAATCATAGAACCACTCCCCTCCAGAGGATAGCGAGGAACCTCATAAGAAGCAACACCACGAAGATACTTATGGTTAAGAACATGGGCCCACAACTGGTGTTGATTAGTACACCAGCGCCAATAAAGCTTCGCTGCAAGAACTTGCCCATTCAAAATAGAAGAGCGTAAACCGAGACCACCCTCTTGCTTTGGTCTACACACAGAATCCCAATTAACAAGGCTCCACTTAGAAGTCATCAAGTTACCACTCCAAAGAAATTGCCGAGAGAGAGCATCAAATTCCCGAAGGAAATACATAGGGGCTGATTGGACAAAACACCTGTAGATGGGAAGGGCCTGGATAACAGACTGAAGGAGGGTAACTCTAGCAGCAGTAGACAACCACCGATGAGTCCAATGTGTTATCTTCTTCCACAACTTATCCAACAACATTTGCCAAGAAGATCTAGGTTGACGTCCAACGGCAAGAGGAATCCCCAGATAGACAAAGGGGAGGGATCCAATTTGAAACCTTAAAATAGCAGCAATCCTCCTCTGGATGGCCAAAGGAGTATTAAAGAAAAAAATAGAAGACTTCTGCTCATTAACTTTCTGACCCGAAGCGGCAAGGTAGATGTCCAAAGCTTTCCTAAAGGAATCAGCTTCACGAAGACGAGCTAGCCCCATAAGACAGGTATCATCCACAAACTGGAGGTGAGAAAGAGTAGGCAGACCCATCCCCCACTGCCAACCATGAATCCCACCCTGAGAGACCCGGGCTTTAAGAAAGCGCCCAAGCCCTTCAGCCATAAGAATAAAGAGATAGGGAGAAAGTGGATCCCCCTGCCGAAAACCCCTGGAGGCACCAAAA
Organism: Sequoia sempervirens; assembly: GCA_007258455.2. NCBI lineage: Eukaryota > Viridiplantae > Streptophyta > Pinopsida > Cupressales > Cupressaceae > Sequoia > Sequoia sempervirens. The sequence continues at coordinate 111,529 of VDFB02181285.1, read as the reverse complement.
AGCTCAGAAGGTTCCCCATTCACAATAACTGAGAAGGAAGAGGAGGTCACACAACTCATAGTCCAACTGACCCAATCAGCAGAAAACCCAAAGGCCAGCAAAATCTTCTGAAGGAAACTCCATTTAACTCTATCATAAGCTTTAGCCATATCCAGCTTGATGAACATAGATCTTTCCGTAGAGATCGCCATGGAATGAATGACTTGATTGAAAAAATACGGGCCTCCCTCAAAAACGCGATTCCAATCCGAAATGCAAGAAAAATCAACTAAGAAAAAGCCGTTCCTAGCCACCAAAATATCAAAATCGCCCTCCACCTACCACGTACGACGCATCCAAGACTCTAAGGCCAAGAGGGAAACACGGATTCCCAAAAACTTGCAAATCAAAACATGTTGGGTCCAATAAGAGAAGTCCTCATGCATCGATTCGGGAGAAATAACTAGAACCGGGCGATCCCGACTCCTTGGCAGACAACCATTCACTTTCTTGAGCTTAGAGCTCTCACCCACAAAAAAGGAATCCATGCCTTGCGCATGCACATCCGCAGCATTTTCCAGAGATGCCTTCGCACCTGCAACCACCAAGCTCTTGAGAGTCCCAGCCATATCACCACACCCAATCCACTCCACAGCCAAACACAGAAAAAACTCCACACCACACAACAAAAAACCCACGCCAACCAACACACCCCACACAGCAGAGCCCCTCCAACCTCCTCACGCACCAGCCACCCCCCTCCACGCAGCAAAACCTGCACCCTACGCACTGCACACCAAACACACAAAGAGCCAGCAACAAAGAAACAGGAATGGCACCCGCACACCAGAGAAACTCTCCCCGCAAGCCCAGAACACCCCCCACAGACACAAGCACGCAACAGGAGGCGAGACCAAAGGCATGCAACCTCATAGGCCGCGGCCTGCAAGTCGCACGCACCAGCCACTAGCACTCGCACTCATTCTCCCCCAACCTCCCCTACATGTCAGTCTTGACCTGTTCATTGCTACAATTTCTGTCCACTTATAAACTGTAGTTATTGTTTGTAAATATTCTTTTATAAACTGTCTTTACATATATATTGTAATTATTATTTGTAGCTATGCTATTAAAAACTATTATTATATTTGACTGTTTCAATTTAAATGAATATTTCTAACTAATTTAACTACTTTTCTTTTAATTTAATTTTATATTCATTTATTCTTATTTCAATATTAAAATGACTATCCAATTAAAAAAATAAAGAAATAATTTATTTTAATTATTTAATCTCTACAAACAACAATATTTACACATAATGGTATGTAAATTTCATTTTTGTTTACTGTCAATTGATTTCTTCTGAGCATGGCATTTAAACAGTTGCTCAGATCAAACAGAACAGCCTCAAAGCCATCTAGATATATACCCATATTCTTTTTTTCTTATCCTTTCTAAATCTGTTCCATTTATTGGCATTAGTCTATAATATAGAAAAGCAGGCCAAGCGTAAAAGTCTACCAAATATTCTTTCCACAAGCTTCCATATATAATTTTTTTAAAAATTAGGCAATGATAACAATAGGTTTATTTCCATGATCAATTAGCCATTCTGATAAAGATCCCATCCAAGTCAGCCATGAAGGTATGGGCATTATTTAATGCTGAGTGACCTGCAGAATGGCATCCCTCCCTTATTCACTAATGTCTAGACGTTGGACTAAAGAATTGGGCGCGAAATGTACTAAGCGAATTTGTTAAAAAGGCTTTAGACACATATAAGTAAACGCAATTGGCAGGTGTACAACCACATTCCACCACCATTGCCAACATTTTCCTTTCCAGCGTCAAATGAGAGCTTCCAAACAGGTTAGGGACTTCCATCAAATAGAAAAGATTGAACATCATTATGGTGGACTTCCCCCCCCCGTCACCAACTCTCATCTTTCTTATAAGCATTTGCAAGAAGGGATTGCAATGTGGGGTGTGGTCGATCCACAAAAAAAGGGGTTTCGATTTGACAAAGCACTAGGCGAGCTCGTGGAAAGGATAAGGGTGGGTGTGGAGCTCCGACCGGTCTCCCTTAATTCTCATTCCTCTGTTACTGAGGAGGAACGAGAGGAGAAGGAAGGGCATGGAATTGCAGGGAGATTTAAGAGCAGAAAGAAGTGGTAAGAGGAGCTACCTAGTCAGGTATCCATCGCTGGTAAATAATTCATATTAAAAAATTAATATACATTACTATTTGTTTTTGGATGAAAAGGAATCGTATCCATAATACCCATTAAACAATAAACTCCTGTTAAACATATTAGCTGTCATCCCAAATTAGCTATGGAGGTGTAGGTGAAAACTTAACCAAATTGCAGGAGGAAAGCATATAGTAAATAGGCATGCTAACTGTGGAAGCTTAGACAAGGCACATGAACTGTTGATAAAATACCTCATAAAACACCTCATAGAAGTGTGGCCTCAAGGAATGCCATGAAAATGAAATGTTACAGAAGCAAAGTTTTTGTTTATAATTTGTAGTCCCTATGAAAGTCCATATATAATAAACATGGTTGCCTTATGCTTTCATTCATGTAGCAATAGTTTATGATGTGCCTATTGAAAGACTAACAGGCCTTCCCACTAAAAATGTTGGCTTACAACAATAATGTGAGGAACCCAAAGAGATTCTTCAATGAAGGTCTATTCCATCACATCAATGGTGGATTCATTATCTGGTGTTTCATTATTATTTTTATAGTTTGATAAATGTTTGCAATCCTTTTTGTTGGTCTGCGTTTTGTTCTTTCAATAAATTCCTAGGAAAATGGGGGATGCTTTGAGGTTTACCATTGCTTTTTGCATAATATAAACCCTGAACACTCCAAATTACAGAACCAACAACTAGCGTAATTCCTTTTAGTAGTGAGAATAATAGGCAGTTGATAAAAGAGGGTTAAAAGGAGTGGACAACAGGTATTTAAATAAATGTTATTAAGCTGGGATGACTTATGCTTAGGTGTGAAAGGTTGGATATTCAATAAATTAAATAGTATTTTATTCTTCTTGTTAAATTGGGATGCAATTTAGTTGGCAATTGCAAGAACAATGTGAGTTTTGATAAAGGCTTTATATGATTGTAGGATATCCATAGTATGGTGTTTTAGGAAATTGTCTTTAAATAAAATGATATGAAACACTTACATTTGTTGTCTCTTGACTTTTGGTGTCTACAAGAGATCCTAATAGTGCTTCAAACAATTTGTTATAGAATGGTAGATTGCTAGGTGTTGTAGGTGATTCAAATCCTTTGAAATTATGGTTTAACTAGTATTGGATAAACTAATTCCTACCTTGTCCTCTTCTTTACTAATACCCTCAGCCATTTGACTCGTAAATCTTATAGTACAATGGGATATATTATAATTTGCTAAGAAAACCATAGGAGGAAATGACAAGTTATTTTAAAAACAATGTACCAATTATAAAATGGTAATGTTTCTTGTTGTTGGGGATTCAGCATAATTATTTCCTTGCAACCCTATGCTTTGTTATGAGTGCATGTATTTTGTATCAAGCAATTCATTATGCATAAATATTACTTGGGGTGATAATTTTATTACTTCTTTTTGCCTCGTGCTTTAATGTGGTTGAGCATACCTTATATTGATTTTGTTGGATGCCTAAATTCCATGTGTGAATTGATTCTAGTGACATTAGTAATAAATGGTATGCAATGGGGTGACAACAAAACTTGAAACTTAATTGGAAGTATTCAAAGTCACAAGCAGGTAATAATGTTGATTGAGCTTAATATGTATATTTACTAGCAATCACACTTTTGTGTGCAATGGGTATGTTGAATAATTGTATGAGAAATTTAAAGAACCGCGTATGTGGTTTGGTCGGAATTTGAAAATGTGTCATAGATTGAAAAAATGTACATTGTTATAATTAATATATTTTCATAAGTTAGTTTACAGGTGGATGGTTAAATTTGTAAAAGATGTATAACTTCATAAAATACAAATGCAATGATTGTGTAGGCAAATTGGTCGAAATTGAACAATGTGTAATAAGCTAGATTATAGTTAGATGCTTGATTTTATAAAAAACTCATGAAATTAATGAAGAGGAAATGGTTAAATAAATGATAGGGAACTTCAATTCATTTGATATAAAAAAATAAATAAATTGTAGACATACATTTTGGATATATATAGAATGTTGTAAATATAGGTTATTGTGTAAACACAATACTATAGATATAAATCTCCTTTTTTTTGCCATACTATCACATGATCACTTCAAACTCTAGTTTATCTGTATTGAATAATAGTCTTGTTTATTATTTAAAAAACAACCAATTAAAACCAATATATTGAAGTTTAAAATTAAATTAAATTCATTGTCACCTTTGGTAGAGTTGTTTTGTATATGTTCAACAATTGGAACATAGTGTAAGTGGGTCATGAGTGGAGCTAGTAATGAAGGAAATATGAGATATACTTATATGCAATAAAAAAATATTTTTTTGTTGATATGTTGTCTTTGCAAACTTAGTTGATAAAGTAAAAATGAGATAAAGAAAGGGACATACTAGTAGTTATCCTAATCTTCTTAAGTGTTTGAAGTGTTGTTTTATGATAATGCATTCAAACATTCCTCTTCCTTTTTCCGATGAGCAACATATGGGCTTTGTTGCATGTGTGCATATCTTTGGAATGTGAAGGAAGGTTGTATGTGTAGACATGGTAGTTCATGAACTCTTGAAATATTTGTGAATGTCAAACCTTGACATCAATGTTGCCAATATCGATTGTTGCCCTTTGAAGTGTAAGGCCTTGTGACTTGTGAATTGTCAAGGCCCATTTCATTTTTAGCAGAATTTGATGATGGAGGCCACGACTTAATGGGGTTACAGGGACATTTTTCAAGTTGTTATGATCCCAAGCTAGTCCAATGTACATGTTTTTTTCAATTTGGAATTCATGGATTAGAGATTTTGTCAAGGTTTGACCCTCAATTGACCAATGCTTATGGTATGGGGTTAACGTTTTAATGGGAATTGGTTCAAAAGGGGATATATTGTGTTGAGTTGTAGGGTCTCCATCTTGTTGCAATGAATCATTTGTAGATTGAGAGAAGCCCAATGTGGCTTGAGAGCAATTTGAAGGGAGGGAACTTCTAGATTGGAGGAGAGGAGATAGAGATCCAATAATTGGTGCATTGTTTGAAATTAATTCCAAATTATCAATTATGCTAGCCTTGCAATGAAATGAAAGGATTAATTTAGTCAGAGAATGCAAGGTAATAAATGAGAGGAATAAAATAGTTTTTGGCAAGTGTGGACGTACATAAACTTATGGAACATCTTAGAAGTATATTGTTTTAGTAGAACAATAGAACATTTGGCTAAAGCCTCCTCCAAATCAAGATTGTTGAATTTATCAGGGAGCAAAGCATGATGTGTGTGTAAACCATCAAAGAGTTGAACTCGGTATTTGACAAGTGTAAATCAAGCTTGCTAAATGGGGTCATTATAAAATGAAAAAAATAGTGGCGTCTTTGTTTACATAGTAAAAAGAAATAATTATTTCACATATTTTGCAAATAAATCTCATATGCATGGATGATAGAGGAGGTTGCTTCATTTTGGTAGTGCTGATTATAGTAAACCTCTGTAAGGAAGGTACATAGCCCCTTAAGTTTTATGTAACTGTCTTTAAATGTTGACAACGTTTCTTGAATTTTTTCAATATCCATTGCTTCGACAAGAGGTGTTGTCTGGCACACAAGGGTAAACCTGTGTACAACTGCATGGCAACTGTCCATAATATTTGAAGATGAGCATGTCCAAGGCATTTTGATTTACTGATAGATGAGCATGCCTCAGTTAGCATGGTTGCAAAATCCATTGGAATGAAGGGGGTGTGTATATATTTGGTTCACTAGATTTGAATGACGGCATTATTATTTGTATGTTGAACCATTTCTTGAGAGAGAAATGAAAAAATAGAAGGTATAAGAAAAAAATAAGGAAGCAATTATAAGAGGTGTAACATAATTATCTTTTTAATTCAAACTGAATGAAATGTAAAAACATGTTACTTCACATTTTTATAGAAGAATGATTATAAATTGAAATACCTATAATCAAATTTATGTATTATTGTAAATAAAAGAAGAAATAAATGATTTAAATATTTAAATAGATAGTTTTTTATATAAATAACAATAACATTCCTATATACTATGTTCCACGCATTTCTAGGATAACATGCCACATTTCTAGAATGGAATGCTAGGAAGAAATTTTTGGGGGGTGGTAGGGCATGACAATGTCAAATTTCTAATATATAAGTATTAAATAGCGAATGTTTTGAGTATAGTTGTACATCACATCAAGATTCGGATTTAGAAATTCATATAATGCATCAAAATCAAGATTCAATGTTCAATATTAATCTAATCAGGTATAGCCAACAATTAAATTCATTGTTTGTGTTAAAAATATGAAACAACAAATGGCCTAAAGGCTACAAAATATCCAATAATAGGTAACAAATACATGGGCATTTAGGGTGCATGTATAATTTAGGAATACAAATTACAAGGGCATGTATACAGTAGAAGGAATGCATTCCACTTATGAGAAAGACTTATAATATCATAAAAGTGTGTAGGAATACATGACCCTTATGAAAAAGATCTGTAGTATCATCAATGCATAAGGGCATTTCCCACTTCATCATATGGGGAGCCTCGTAATTAATCCACATAGATGCCTCCAAAAAAATTAAATCAAATATGTTTTAAAAGAATAAACAACCTTACATGTCAAGAATATTTGTCTAAATTTCATTTGCATAAACCGAATAAAGATGTTGGGTTAGTTTAGATGGCAGTGGATTAAAAAAGTTGCAAGAACTGAAAAAGTTGTTTTTGATATCCTCCTTTCTAGCATCCTTTCTTTTTTGTTTTGACATTTTTTTCTAAATGATTTCAAAGTATAATAGATGAGGGGCATCAACCATCCCAAAGATGATCAAGAGATATCACATGCCTCTGTTACACATTTTGGGGAGATCCTCTTGTTTTGGAAACAAGAAGGGGACGGAGAAAGGTGGGATAGAGCCTAGGTATCTGGATGTGTCCACATGTAACCTTGGTCTTATATGCATGTAACCTTGGTCTTATATGCATTGAGAAGTGCATCTTTCCACCTTGCACTAGATATGTTAACAATTGAGATTAGAAAGGATTTGCTTATGATCTTCAAATCTTTCTTCTCAGCTTTCAACTTTCAACTTTCAAATACTTGAATAGTTTTCTTGAATCTTATTTTGATATGATATGGAATGCATATTGAAACTTTTTATTTTCCTAAAATCTGTTAATTTTTGTGTTTTTACTTTTTTCTTTAATTACCTATTTTTTTTCACTAAATCCAAGTTAAATATAGGCTTGACAAGTCTTGGTCTTGTGACCATGATTGATTCAACTTCCTTGAAACTATTATTCTCCAACTTTGATGGCAAGCTTGGCCAGGAAATAATGACTAAGAGGTATATGATCCTAACAATGATAGAAATCAAGTGATTGAGCTATTTCTCTCCAATGATAGACTTACCATGTGTTTAAAATATAAACTATTAAAAGCAGTGGTACACGGGGACACGTCCCTTGGAATTTTTCCCTCGTACTCATACCTAATACGTTTCAGTGACAAGGGACACCTCGGGAACATTTCCTAGGCATCCCAAAAATGTGCTTTTTATGGGGTATGTTTCTAAATGCAGGGGACAACAAGGGGATGGTACAGGGATGCCCAAGCGTCCCTCGACCGTCCCCTTTTTTCAACACCATTTTACAATAAAAAATAGTCCAAATTTTTTTTAAAAGCTTTTAAATTGTTCTTTTAGGTGGACCCCACGCCCTCCCAACCCTTAAATGCTACTTAAAACTTGATTTCAAAGGCATTTGACTTCATTTTAACATGCCAAAAAAATTGCAAATAAGAGCAAAGTGAGAAGAGAAGGAAGAGGGTTCGAAGGAGTTGTTGGAAGAGAAAACCAGCATTCATTAGGCAAAAAGGAGAGCATTAAGGCAACAACCAACAAGAGAAGTGAAAGAGGTAACTTATTCTTCCATTTATTTATTTTTTTCCTAATTTTTTCTGAGTAAATGATGAAATGTATGATTTTTTGTGCTTTTTTATTTATTTTTAGTTTGCAAAAACCAAAATAAAACAAAATGAGCAGCAATAGTGAAGGTAGTGGGCATGTTGAGAGGGAAGAAGTAAATGAAATTGAACCAATTGAAAGGGAACAACCTCAAACAAATCCATTTGAAATCCCTTTTGAAGATTTAAAAAAATATGCAAAAGGCCATTTTAATCCTAAAAAACCTCTTCTTTAATTAACAACACATATAGACAAAGACAAAGGGAAAAACACAAGGGGGTAGTAGATTGTGGCAATGTCATATTTGTAAAGATACATTTTATGGGAGCTACACAAAAGTATATTCTCATCTATTGGGTTATACAGGACATGGGGTCAAGGTTTGTCCAAACATAAAAGATTTTGAGAGGTTAGAGTGTTATAGATTGCACATGGAGGCCGAACAACCTATGGGGCAGCCAATGCAAACTCAATCCACACATTCGGCTTCACCTATGCCCTCTATGTTTAGAAGTCCTAGTGTTGGTAGTGGTAGTAGTGGTGCTAGTGGTGTTCATGTTTCCATTAAAGGGAAGAGGAAAGCTAGTACTTCTAGTCAGCAAGAAAATATAGTTGCGAGTATGTTCAATGTGCAAGCACAAGATGTGGTAGAGTCCTCCATTGCCAAGTTTTTCTATGCCCATTCCATCTCAATCCATGTAGCATGTTCTCCCTAATTCAAAAAAATGTTTAAAGATGTGGCAACTATTGGTACCCCATTCACCCCTAGAGAAAATAAACTATGCACTACACTCCTTTACAAAGAATATTCTAAGGTGAGTGTGGTGATGGAGGACATGAGACAGTGTTGGATTAGGATGGGTTGCTCTATTATCATGGATGGGTGGACTGATATTAGACATTGGCCACTTATCAACATCATAGTCGCATGTACAATTGGTTCATATTTCCTTAGAGTTGTTGATTGTTCTGGGAAGCACAAAGATGCAGAATTCTAATTTTATATTTTGAGAGATGCCATAGAGGAGGTTGGGGTAGCCAATGTTGTGCAGGTGGTCATTGATTCAACATGTGTGTGCAAATTTAGTAGGTTTGATGGTTGAGAGTGCTTAGAAGCACATCTTTTGAACCCCGTGTTTGTGTTCATGCATTAAACAACACATTGAAAGCCATAGGGAAGATAGATTGGGTGTACCAGGGAGTTGTAGAGGCTAGATACATTCAGATGTTTATTTGCAACCATCAAACCTCACTTGCTCTCTTTAGGAAATTTTCAAAGAAGGAATTTCTCAACCCTATAGAGACAAAGTATGCCAACTACTTTATTTTGTTAGAGAGGATGCTTGAGGTGCAGGAGGCTCTACAATTGATGATGGTTAAAATTTAGAGTGGAATAGATGGTCTATGACAAGCATTGTAGAAGGTAGAAGCATCAAACAAAAAATTCTTGATGATACTTGGTGGTCCAATGTGAGGTAAAAAAAATGTTATTGATTGTTGATTTTATAAAGAAAAATTAAATATGATTTTACTATTAATATTTTTTGTTTTTCTAAGTTCTAACTTGTCCTTTTTCAAATTTTTGTTTGCAAATATATTTGCTGCATCATTTCACCAATTGTGGATGTCATTAGATATGCTAATACAGACTCTCCAAGTCTTGGAGAGATTTATGAAACATTCAAATCCATGCTTGGAATAATGAAGAAATAAATTTTTGATAAGGATCCTAATTGGGGATTATATGAGCAAGAAATTAAGCCCATTGTGATGCGGTGGTGGAACACTATGAACACCCTGCTTCATATGGTAGCCTTTGCTCTTAATCCCAAATGGTATGTACCAAGAGTTGGTAGGGTACCTCCTTGTGATGACGATGAGGTGAAAGGTGAGTTTATGAAGGCCCTTGCAAAAATGTATTCAATTGAGGATGTGAGTTTACTTTGTACACAATGGATTGAATTTTATAATCTTCATGGTCCAACATTCAGAAAACTAGAGGCCAAGGTAGACAAAACTATACTAGCTCAAAGGGATCCTATTGGATGGTGGTCATGGCATGGGAAGGATGCACCACAATTGAAGATGCTTGCTATTCGCCTCCTTTCACATGTAATACATTAACATAATTTATTAATTTGATTATTGTTGGCTATTCACCTCCTTTCGCATGCAATGCATTAACATAATTTATTAATTTGATTAGTGTTGAACATTTATATAATTATAATTGAATGTCCTAATTAGTAAATTACTAATTTAGTTTTTGTCTCCTTTCACAAGTCGCTAGTTCCTCTATTGCAGAGAGGAATTGGTCAACATATAGCTTTATTCACTCTATCAAGAGGAATAGGTGACCTCTAGACGAGTAGAGAAATTAGTGGCTATGCATAGTGCTTTGTGACTCTAAGATTGTTAGACTCCTAAGTATTGATAGACTCCAACATTACGGTGGGATGTTGATTCAAAGGACACCACCCAAATTGATGAGGAGGAGACACATGAGGGATTAGTTGGAGTTCCATTAGATGAGCCAACCTCTCATACTCATAGTGGCAGTGACTCGGACTCTGGGTCTAATTTTGATGCAATGTTGGCAGATGTCGAGTAGAGGTAGCCATCATACTTTCTATTACTATGTTTTGGACATTTGTGACATCATTTTGACATTTTTTGTGCAAAATTGTAGCCTTTGGACATATTTTTAAAAAAAAATTATATCATATGTACATTGACTGTTTGACATAAATTATGGAAGCAATTAAGTAGTTGTAGTATTAATTTGTTTGACTCTATAATGTATATGTCAATATGATTGGTGATTACATTTACAACTTTATCATTGTTCATTGTTATGATTATCATTACTCAAATGAATATTTGAAATTTGAAATTTCCCTATATTTTCAAAAAATGTGTGTGTATATCCATCCCCTTTGCCATCCCCAAAAAAACCCCTAAAAAAATCTCGTCCCCAAAACATGTCCCATCGTCCCCATACTGGAAACTTGGTGGAAAATAGATTAAAAGCATTCACAACAGTGATATTTAAATTCATAAATGTCGAAAGGACAAGTTTAGTCTTCAAATTTTCAAGGTTATATGCCAAGAGATCGTCCCTACAAAATAACTCAAAATCCAACAGAGCCCAAAATCATTTATCCATCTATCACTTGATAATGTTTTATGAATCTATTATAATAAACCCTCTTATTGAATAGAAGTTCATTATGCAATGCTACTAATACATAACATGATGTTTTGCTTGATTTTCCTTCATTAAACTTATCTGCAATGCATGCTTGCTAGATTCTATAGTACCATCAATAAACATAGACCATCCACAGGTGAACAATATGATTGTTAATCTCAATCAATGCCACTTGGGTTTGTCCCTAGAACTAATGTACAATTTTCTTAGCTTGAGACAACAACAATTATAGTTGTTTGGAAAATTCAATTGTATGTTTTTAATGTCATATTAGCAAACATTATCTATAATTTTGTTTATGTAAATTTACTGATTTCTCTAGTGGGAGGGTTTCTTCTATAAGCATATCTGGATAAATTTCATATAAGCTAAAAATCTATATTTATAACCATCATCAGTTATCATAAGTTACTTCGATGTATTTTAAGTGTAATATAAGTTTACACACAATTGCTAAAGCCAAACTACAACATACATTTTGATCTCAAAATGTTCAATGTATTTGTACCTTTCTTGAGATTGTATATGATAGCTAATGGGAATGGTTGTCTGAATAAACTCAACATATTCTCCCTTAGAGGTGACTAATTCAACATAATTGATCATATAGAAAGAAGATACATGTCCAGTTACTCCAATTTAGCATATAATCACTTATTCATAGGATTCATTGCTCTAAAATCTCTCGTTTTGATCCAAAGCTAATGCAACTTAAACGTGGAAAGAAGGAGAGGGAGAGATAAAGAGAGAGCACAAAGGGATAGATTATTTATAGAATCATTGATGAAAATTAAAAATATCACTAGAATTATAAAAAAAAAAAAACTTTTGGTGTGTATCGATTAAGGGTTATGTAGAGTAATAACTTATTAACCATATTAACTTAATATAAGATAACATGTCTCTTAGCTTCATTTTTTTTTAAGTATCTCCAAAAAGGACTTGATCAATAAAACAATTGTGACTCTTTTCAAGACCTTTAGTGATTTGAAATGGCTTACTTGTAATTTGAAAAACACTTCAACATACATATATTTATGTTTCAGTTTCCCTCAACTGGTTTAAGGGCTCTATATGACCAATGAGATTCTTAACTATGTGCTTACCACAAGACAAGATGACACAAAGTCATAATGTAGGGCTATGGAAGATGGTGAGGGAAATTTGGAACCTTGAGAACCCCCTTTTCTCTCTTTGTTTGTAGAAACACAATACAGTAATGAATTTAGTCATGGTCAAACATTTTGAGTATGCAATAGTGGCAGACACTTGTATGGTTGAACATGTAAATCCTGGTTGAATATGTTATATAAGCATCAACAAAACGTTTGTTAATGGCCAAAACTGTTTGAAATGTGATAGTACAACCAACCAATTGCCTTGAATGGAAGATGGAGTGTTTCTCTATTGAATTCTTCAGTGTCAGTATGTAACATGAATTGGTTTAGAATTCTTAGAGGAAGTTGAAGGATCATCTAGAGTAGAATTTAGAGTTGCAAAAGGTGTAAGCTGCAGTGAGCGTAGAAAATTAGGTGCAAAACAAGCAAGATAGATTGTTGCATATGTCAAGGGCATTGTGAACTAGTAAACTTGCATTTTTGGTGATAATAGGAGGTGAACACCCATTTGTAGAGGTTTCTACCAGCGTCTTGTTTCTCTAGGTTAAATCTTGTGTTGTCGTGTGTTTGCTATTATGATCTCCTTCCAATGTTTTACATTTAATTCCTCATTCATTTAATAATGATTTGTAGGATGGACAATTCTAATAGTTATAAATTTTAGTAATTTAGAAAATAACCTTCCAAATTGGCATGGTGTCCCTGCACAAGGTAATCATTATGCTTAATATGTGTTTTTTACAATGATTATCATATGCATAAAACTATAATTGAGAAGTGGGTTACATTTACCATAATAATATACCAACATCAAAATTACTTGTTTCATTCACAAACTAAGATAGCTATCACAATTCTTCTCCTAAGTATTAGCCAAGCTAATTGGCAAATGGAGTTGGTTTTGATGCCTATAGTTATGTAGAAATTTGTGAGATTTGGTTCTTATACATTATAAATTCATGAAGTTTAATAGACAATTAGAGCAATAGCTTAAAGTTTAAACCATCCAATGATTAATAAATGCCTCCTTCGATACATCGTGCACATTCCATATCTTATAGAAGAATACGTCTTGGGTTTAAGAGGTGGATTAAATCTCATCCTGAATATATAACCTCCTCATTCTAATAAGTGAGTGAATGAGTTGTGATTGTGGGAATATTTTGATTCCCTCGAGTTCTCCTTGTTTGCAGGTAATATCTTGATGGGAAAGACACATTTTTTCTACTCATAATAAAGAGACAATATAGATTTTCCACTCACTATGCCATCCACAGTAGAATATAAATTATAGGTGAAAGGAGGAGTGACTTTCAAATGGGTTGATCTGAGAGCATTGTTAAGAGAACAAGCATAGAAATCTGGGCCTAAGGATTGATGTCTTAACCAAGAATTTTTCTCTGAAAAAATTATGCCTAAAGGTATTACAAAAAAACACAAAGGAAATACAAGGACGAGAGAAAGCGGGTGTCTGAATTTTGAGGGATTCTCTATTTGAGTGGAGCAATGAACAACCTCTGTGAGACCACATCTCTTTGAGGCATCTTGTCAAAAACTTTGTGTGCCTTGTCTATGCTTCCACATTTTGCATATACGTCTACCAGGGCAGTTGTAACTACATATGAAAAATCTCTCTATCCATTGTGCTTTGGTGGATGTTCATACCCTGTTCTAAAGCCCCCATTTTGCACAAGCAAGGAGAACGATAAAAAATGTTTTGGATTCTGAACTATTGCCTACAGTATGCTACTGCTGCTACCTGCTACGATAGTGAAAGGTGTTAATTTTCCTTGCATAAACCCTAGAAGAAAAATGTGAGCCATTTTTGAGCATACATACCAACTTGCAGGTATTATTAAAGGCATGCCGGGAGTAGAAATAGATTTGCAACATCAATGTAATTTTTTTCCTGCAATAGTCATTTCGTAATGAACAAGAAATTGTTGGCAGAGGTGGTGTAAAATACAAGTTGCAAATTGATATTCTCATTTCCCACAATGATCCATTTTATTTATGCAAAATGAAATGAAAGATAGGTGGGTGCAATTTCATTTTCACATTTCTCAAAAACTACCATATTATTTATGTAAAATGAAGTAAAAGACTAGTGGGAAAATTAAAGGGAAAGATGATTTCAATCGTCTTGCAAGTTCTATTGATAATAGTGAGTCGTCGATTAAGCATTTGAGGTTGGTAAACTTCAAGACTTATTAATGATAAGATAATTATCATCTACATTGGCATCAATAATTTTAACATCCCATACCCTTGGGAAATATAAGGAACTAGTCTAACTCTTCATGTAACCTATTGAGTTTGTAGGAACAAAGGTAATTATTGATGAGTAATAAGCCTAGCCCCATGTTGACGTTATAAACCCATAAGAGATTTTGGATGTTCAAGCTAAATTATGAGTAATAATGGGTAGAGTTTGATTAAAGACCTTAATATCCCTTAAGAGAAATGTTATAGTATAGGTTATTAAATTGAGCTTAGTTATGGTTTCCTAACTATTGTTAAGTGTTATTAATTGAGGGGAAACATTAATGAAACCTTGATTGTGGGGGAATTTATGCGTATGCATCCTTTGAGAGACTTTGTGAGGAGAACTACAATAACTTCGATCCTATTTGGAAATGGGGTAGTCCTTGGGTGAAGGATGCCCTTGTGACCTCAAGTTCATAGGAGGGTTTGTGTCACATCCCCATATTAGAAGTCTAGAAATTGGAGGATGGGGTGATTGGAAATGTCATTAAGAGGCTGGGTCATCCCTTAAATATTAAAAGGACACAAGAATTTTGTCAAAATATAGGGAAGAAAGATTATGTTGGGAGATAGTTACAATAAATAGGTGAGGGCACATGATTGAATAAAGAGGGGTCATCCATTAATGAGCATGACACCCGTGTCCATGGGTGGTGGAAGTATGCAAGTTGTGTGGAAAAAATGGTGCATAGTCGTCTTTAAACCCCCACAATACCTTCATTTGGAGACACATGCAATGTTGGAAAAAACTTTCAGAACGCAAGAGATTGAGGGAGACAAATGTGAAGAAGAATGGGTCGATGGTGATTGTCTGGGCAAACACATGCAGAAAATGGGAGTACAAAGAGGGCATGAAGGTGTACAAAAATTCTCTTAAGGAAACGTCATCTCAAGGGACTACATGTATTGTAGGATATACACAAAAATTGACTTGTTGAAAAGGATTTACATATTTTTCAGAAAATGCAATTGATTGGTGTAAAGCCATATTCCAAAACTATTGTCAATATTCTCCTCACCTATGCTAAAATGAGAGCTTTAAGGAAAGCTAGGGACATCCCTTAAATATTAGAGGATAGACGAATTTAAGTAGAGGAACAAGAAGGATTGAATAGTGTGGAAGAAAGAGCAAGAAAAATGAAGGAAAAATATGAAAATAGAGGCGTGTGCAGTTGTGACGAGTTTGGCATTGACATTTTACCAAGATCGGGCGTGGTGCAATGCAACCTACAAGAGTATCACGTCCTCATCACCAAGGATCGGTTGGCGGTAAAAGCTAGACTCCATAACTATTGATAACATCCTCCTTGCCTATGCTAGAGTTTGAGTTTCAGAGACTAACAACAAATTTCAAGAAATTGGGGATACCTGTGGATTTATTAGAGCAATATATGCAGGATAAATAGGAAAATCTAAACCATGTCCCTATGCGGTTGCTTAAATGTGTTTTCTGCTTCAATTTAAGCAGTTGGAATGTTTCCATGCATAAGTTTTACTATGTGAACAAGATAATTTAGAATCTTTCCCTATTTTAATGGAGAAACTACTATTTAGGAATTGAAAATAAGCCATGATAAAATGGGGGGGCTAGAAATAAGCAGCAACTACATATTGCCAAAAATTCACATGGCTCCACAAGTTTCTTTCCCTCTTTTTTAATATAAGTTTTCATTTTTTAATATTTTTTTACTGCACAAATCATTATTAATACTATAGAAACAAAATTAAGTTGACTGCTTATTTTTTAAGTAGAAAAATCTAATATTCACGGGGCCACCATCTCTACAAATAATTCCTGAATAAGCTGGGCAGTTGTTGCTAGCCAAAATAAGCTAAGCAACCGCATGGGGACCTGCCCTAGGTAGCTTATTTACTTTATATTTTTCCACTTCATTCTCATTTTTGTTCATTGCGTTATAGAATAGTTTGACTACCATGTTTAAAAGGCTATCTATGCAACTCATTCATATTGGCCTTTCATCAAGAATTTCATCATGGTAGTTGAAATAGATACATTTATAACTTCAATAATCAAGAGAAACTTTGCTTTGGACTTTTAGATTAAAATACAATGAAGCAACTATAACAAACCTTTCTCCCTTCTCATTACAATGCATCCTTAAATGGCCAAATGGGACTTGAGAAATGACATATAGCATTTTTATGTGTCTAATACTTTGGCATTTATTTAATAGTCCATTACCATGATTATTAGCAATAGTCATAGGAAAATGACATGTTATATTTATTCTATCGAGTTATCCTCGTACATGATTTTTTTTAAGGGGTTTCTTATTAGTAAATTATGGTGGTTCAAGATACCAAGACCCAATACACTTGTGATATCCAAGATTATCAAATCATGTTGTATGTTATCTCATTCTAATTCTAAACATAACTCTATGTTATAAACTATATGTAATTATCATTAGGGTAAAAAATGTTGCACAATATCCTTGATAGGTAATTATAAGGATTCTAGGATGATTGCATTGAATTAGGATTAATATTAATGGAAGGTCAAATTGATATTTGGATGTCCTTGTAGGAAATTCCTCAATTTAGGTTCACCATATTGTGAGCTTAGTTAAATGTTTTCTTACCTACAATCAAGTGTTACTAATTGAGGGGATACATTATTGAATCAAAAGGTTAATAATATTACTATTAATTATATTATTGAGGGTACATTGTCATATGATAATCTATAGGCCATAGGGTCATCAGCTAACTTAAATATTATCTCACCATTGATCATGCCTAAAGCAAGTTTGTAGTTATGGATGTATGTCTTTGGAGGCTTAAGGGATTTTTTATATAACCGTGTAATGATTGTTGTACTCCATCTAGGAGGATTTCATAAATGATTATGATATTTGATTTGTAGAACTATATTATGGCGGGACCTCACTTTGACCCTTGACAAGGCTTCTTGCATTATTGATGCATGAAAGATATTTGACTACGGCTTTATGGGGACTTGTATACTTTATTTATGCCTTATCCTTAGATGGAATTTAGATTTCCTAGCAACCTTGTACCTAGGTATGTTTGGATCTCCATGTTTGGAGAGATGTATATTTGATAAAAAAAAAATTACAAACCTAGCTAACCCTTATTCTCCACGTAAGAGAATTTGAATAAGAATATAACCTTAGTGTGTTTGGAAATCAAATTAATATTAGTTGCTAACATTTAATTAACTCCCTTGGGTGGAAAATTTTATTACCCTTATTTTTTAATTAGACAACAGATTTTATGTGTAGGAATTCTAGGTGTAGGTTCCTTGAGAGAAACCTTGTAAGGAGAACTACTCGTGACTTTGATCTCGTTTGGAAGCAGGTATGTAGGCAGTCATTGGGCGAAGGATTCCCTTGTGACCTCAAGTCCCTAGGGGGAGGGTTTAGGGGGTGGATAAATCTAAGGTATGGGGTTGTTCCTATCTTTTTTGACCTTCTCTCTTTACTAGGCTTCAGTTTGGGGCTAAAATGGGTATTGGATGGTTATGAATGAGTTAAGAAAACCTGTTAACTTGTATTTAATATATAATATGCTTCTAAATAGTAAGTGGAATGAAGTGAATGGATTTTACTACCTTATAGTCAGCATTTGTCTATGTGCACATGTTGAGTGCAAGCCATCTTGTGATGGTCCAATGTGATTCTTATGTGTTTGTGTAATTCAACTCCAAATCTATATGACTCCATGTATAGACTCTTGAATCTATTTATTGTGATATGTTTGTCTAGGTCCCCTGATCAATACTATGAATCGTGTTATATATGACCCACCCAAGTGTGAACCTCCAAGGTATCTGATCAGTGGCATTCAATCATTGGATCGTGCCAATGATTGATGTCTAGGCCATTGCTAGGAATATCTTTTGGATTAGTCAACATTCACCTAGTTCATGATGGTGGATTGCTAGGGGCTATCCAAGATTTGATATGGTAATATTTGCATGGGTAGTTACCCGAGTGTGTGGGTAATGATAACAGGAGCTAACTATTGTATTAAGAGGTTTCACTAGAAGTCACCTATAGCACGAGGGTGATTGATGTCAAATATGAAGAAGATAGATTATAATATCATTAAGGTCACAAGGTGGTATATGTTGGAAGCCACTTCTTCCTTGGTGGATAGACTTGTCGTTGGTGGCCTATAGGTGATTGAAGTTGGAATCCATCGAGCTAGATAGGTTCACTAAGTGTGGAAAGTTTTGGGATGGATGATGGAATCTTGATGTAGTATGGGATGCATTGAAACCCCTTTCTAGTTGTTGGATGGTATACTTGGCCTTGTTGGGTTGAGGATGGACCCCCGATGTAATATGGGATGCACCGAATCCTCTTCCTAGTTGTCTAATGGTGGAGAAGATCAAAGAAAATGATGGACCCATGGCTTAGTGCACAATGCACTGACAAACTCCTTTTCTACATGGCATGCACTAAGGGCAGGTTTTAGTTATCCATTATGGATGTGTTAGCCAGTCACTATGTGTATCTGATGTATGTTGGAGCTAGTCACTATGTATATGGGTTGTATGTTGCAACTAGTCCCTTTATATTTGTGATGTATGCTAGAGCTAGTCACTATGTATGTGTGATGTATGTTGGAGCTAATCACTATTGTACTTGTGATATACATATGATCTATTCGCCATTGTACAAGTTGTGATGTGTGTATGAACCAATCATTATTGTACTTGTGATATGTGTACAAGATAATCATAGTTGTATTTGTGATGTGCATATGAGCTAGTCACTATTGTACTTGTGATGTGTATGATCTAATCACATTGTATATATGTGATGTATGCTCAAGATAGTCACTGTATATGTGATCTAGGAATTATGATATGATATGTCCCTTGTGAATTTTTGGGTGTTTTTACAATAATGTTTGGTATGGATCCAACACTTGATGGAAAAATTGTTATCATTATATTATATTTATATTAAATTGATAGCTTACATTTATAGTAGTTATAGTCATGAGTTAAAAGCAAGATCAAAGATCTCATCCAAGAGGAGAAAATGAACTCCCTCTAACATTGGTGGGTGAAGTACGAAGCCTTTGATTTCCCATGAGGGGATATGTAGGTAGGATCATCATGAACCTTAGAGGTTTAGGTTTGGGTCTAGGAATAACCCCAACCTTGGGAGCTTACCACCCCTATGTGTAAGCATATAAGTGGTAATGTCGAGTTGATGCTACCATGGTGAATAGGATAAGTTATGAAGTCAACACTTCAAATTTAGATGGAAGATGCTTGGTCGATTAAGTTGGTGGTTGATGCAAATTGAATTAAAAAAAATTGTACTAGTTGAGAGGCATATTTTATATTGGTATCAAAGCAACTAGGTTCAAACACTAGACCTTGAAGCTCACTTGACTTTGGAAAAAGTGTAGTTTGTTGCACTAATCACCCTTTATTCTTGGATGTTGTGGATATGGTTGTTGATATGTGGTTTTCATTGATGTTAACACTATTAGCATTTGGTGTATCAGAAGTTGTATATGTTGAGGATATTAAGAAAATTGTAAAAGAAAGTATTCCAGGTTCCTAGTGGAACTGTGCAGGTCATGAAGGTGTCTTGTTTTGTACGTTGAATATTAGCTCATGTGGATTAAAGGGTTTATTGTCGAATGTTTCTAGATCATCTACCAGAAGTTTCAGAGGTCCGCGTGAAGTTTTGAGTATGTTGTGGTCTAACAGTGTTTATGTGGTCTCTGTTAGTGTTCTTGAATGAAGATTGTGTTATTCTGGTAATCTCAGTTGTTGCAGATGCTTCTTTGTTGTTTCTTGGTGTTCTTGGATGTCTCCATATCATTCTCTATCTTTGTGGTATGTCCACATTACTTGGAGAGTTTGTGGTTGAAGATCTTTTCTTGCGCATGTTTGGGTTTCCATGTTCTTGTAGGCTGACATGTTGGTAGTAGCGTGTTGTGGATCTTCGTGGCGAAATTAATTAAAGTATTTTTGTGTTGGAGATATTAATTTGGGTCTCCACTATGTTGTGGCCGACCTTGGTGGATTTGCATTTGAAATTTATTTGTAAATTTGGGCTAACATTGAAAATATGTTTTATTCTCCTGACCGACTAAGTTGTGATGAATCCCATGTAGTGGATATATAAGAGTGATTGGTTGAGTGAAGTTAGTGTGTGCATAGGTGTGAATGTATGCTAGAGAAAGTGTAAATGTGCGAATAGTGTTTCTATCATTCGATTACTGAGCAGAGAGTGAAGAAGATTTAGCAGAGGGTAAAGAAGGTTTTCTAAGCTTAATTGGAATTGTAATCAAGCTTGTGCAGAAGCTATTTTCTCAATTCGTATTCTTTGGATTTTAATCTTATTATGTATTGTTGGACAGTGAGTTCTCTTTTGTATTTGAGCAGTGAGCTCTAGGCAGTGTGCCTAAATGCATGTGCATTCCCCTTATTATTTCTTTTTATACTTCTAACAAAGTATAATCTTGTGGACTAACATCCACCATGGTTTTTCCCCTAACAGGGTTTCCACGCAAAAATCTTGGTGGTCTTTGTCTCTCTGATGTGTTAATTGTTTGTGGTTAATTGCTTATTCATTAGATCTAAGATTAATGTTAAGATAAGTTAGAAAAGTTTATGTTTCTGTGACAATTGATTCACCCCCCTCTTAGTTGTTTGTCCTTATTTTTCCAACAATTGGTATCAGAGCAGGTTCCTCTAAAGAAGTCTAAAAGCTTGAGGTGATCCGAGATGGCAACAGTATTCAAGAAGGACAGTCCAAGATTTGATGGCACTAACTATTCAATGTGGAAAGTTAGAATGCAATTTCACTTAAAGTGTATCGGTGAAGCTTTCTGGAATATTACAAAAGATCCATATACTATTCCTTAGAATTGTCCCTCCACTGTTGATGAGATCAAAGAAGTTGAAAATAATGTTAGGGCTATTGAAGCCTTGGTGAGTGCTCTAACAGATTTAGAGATAGCTAATGTGTTGGGTTTGGAGACAACTCATGAGATTTGGATGAAATTGGAAACTTTGTATGAAGGAGATACACATGTGAAGATGGCTAAGCTACAAATCATGAAAGGAAAGTATGGGAATTTGAAGATGGGTGAAGATGAAAATATCACTTCTTTTATGCAGAGAGTAAATGAAATAGTGGTGGGTATTAAAGGTGTCGGTGGTTATGTGGATGAGGATGAAATTGTGGCTAAAGTACTCAGATCCTTGCCTCCCTCCTACAAAATGAAGATTCATGCTATTGAAGAGTTCATATCAGTAAACAAGATAACAAGAGACACATTGATTAGGAAGCTTGCTGCTTTTGAAATAAGTGAATTTGGTGAATCTACACCAAAGACTGAATCTGCTTTCAAGGCTACTGTATCTGAAAGTAACTGGCAAAGATATAATCCAAGATAGAGTTCCAGAAAGATATCCAAGTATGATGAAGAACTAAAAGAACTTGAAGATATAGAAAGAGAGGTAGAAGAACTGGAAGCTATGATTGCAAAACAAGAAGGCAGAGGAAAAGGTAAGTATGAAGATGTATTGCCTGTGAAATGTTTTTCATGTAGTAAAATAGGTCATTTTGCATCAAGATGTCCTGAAAGAGTTGCTAGATCTAAGCCTAAAAAATTTAGATTCCAAAAGAGATGCTACTTTGCTAAAGAAGCAGTGACTGATGATGAATTTAATAAAGATAATGGAAAAGAAGATGAATGGGCTTTCATTGCTACCATTGAAGATAATCATGTGGCTACCAAATCTACTAAAGATGAAAAAGCTCTTGCAGCCCAAGTTGAAGAAAAGGATGAGTGGGTCATTGATAGTGGATGTTCACATCATATGACCGGTGATAAAAAAAAATTTGTGACTCTAGATAAGTATGACGGTGGGGTTGTAAGATTTGGAGATAACAATGCTAGTGTGATTCGTGGCAGAGGATCTATTTGCCTTGGTGGTAAGGATAACACTGATGATGTCCTCTATGTTGAAGGCCTGAAGCATAATTTGTTGAGTGTTGGATAGATGGTTCACAAGGGATATGACCTTTAGTTCAAAGATGGAAGATGCAAGATACGTGGAAGTTCTGGGAATATGATTACAACAGGAAAAAAAATAAAAGGTAATATTTTTCATCTGAATACTGTACTGCTAATGGAAGTTGTTTAATTTCTCAAGTAGATGAAAGTTGGTTGTGGCATACGAGGTTGTGTCATGTAAACTTTGACAACATTATCAAGATAAGTTCTACTCAAGCAGTAAGAGATCTGCCTAAGTTAGTGACTCCTGCTAACATAATCTGCAAGGAATGTCAGATGGGTAAACAAACTAGAGTCTCTTTATGGAGAAAACATTTTCATTCAAATGATTTGTTGGAGTTGCTACATACTGACCTTTGTGGTCCCTCCAGAGTCAGAAGTATTCATGGAGAAAGGTATTTCATGTTGATTGTTGATGATTCTCCTAAGGAAAATCAAACTAGATATATGTCAATGATCAATGGATTGCTCTACTTGACTTAGACTAGACCAGACAATATGAATGTTGTATATATGGTTGCTAGATTTTAGGCTGATCCAAAAGAATCACATGTAACCGTTGTGAAGAGAATTTTCAGGTATCTAAAAGGAAAAGTTGACTTTGGACTTTGGTATCCAAAGGATGATGATCTCACTTTGTGTGCATATACTGATGCGGATTGGGATGGTGATGTAGATGACAAGAAAAGTACTAGTGGTGGTGCTTTCTTCCTAGGGAAGACGCTAGTATCCTGGTTAAGTAATTTAAGCAAAACTCAATTTCTCTATCCATTGCTGAAGCAGAATACATTGCTGCTGCAAATAACTATACTCAAGTGATATGGATGAAACAGATGCTGAAATATATCAGGGTAGAATATGAAGAGCCTATTGCCATCTACTATGACAACTCAAGTGCAATAAATATTTCAAAGAATTTGGTGCTGCATTCCAAGTCTAAACATATATCAATCAAGTTTCATTTCTTGAGGGAGAAAATGAATGAGAAAGAAGTTAGAATAGAGTATGTGTCTACCAAAGAACAAATTGCAGATATATTTACTAAGTCATTGCCGAAGGATACTTTTGATTATCTCAGAGGAATGCTAGGGGTGATTAACCCTCCTGATAAGAACTAAAGATGCATTTACTTGCATCAATCTGAGAGCTTCATTGCTATATTCTGGTTTGGATTAATGTTTCTAAGGCTGCTACTCAGGGGGAGTATTCAGATGTGCAGATATGTGGTTTAGAGCTTGTATGTGGGAAGGTTATAGTTACCTTTTCCATTGATGTCAAAGGGGGAGAAGTGTAATGGGAAAAATCCTTTCAAGAGGAGAAGTGCAAAAGAAGTTAGTGTGTTGGGTTGATGGTATTTTTTTTTCACATCATGTGTTGCCATCAATTCCAAAGGGTGATATTGTTGGATTTTGTGGATATGGTTGCTAATATGTGGTTGTCATTGATGTCAACACTATTAGCATTTGGTGTATCAGAAGTTGTAAATGTCGAGGATATTGAGAAAATTGTAAAAGAAAGTATTCCAAGTTCCCAGTGGAACTGTGCAAGTCATGAAGGTGTCTTGTTTTGTATGTTGAAGATTAGCTCATGTGGATTAAAGGGTTTATTGTTGAATGTTTCTAGATCATCTACCAGAAGTTTTAGAGGCCCGCATTAAGTTTTGAGTATGTTGTGGTCTAACAGTGTTTTTGTGGTCTTTGTTAGTGTTCCTAAATGAAGATTGTGTTATTTTGGTAATCTCAGTTGTTGCGGATGCTTCTTTGTTGTTTCTTGGTGTTCTTGGATGTCTCTAGATCATTCTCTATCTTTGTGGTACGTCCACATTACTTAGAGAGTTTGTGGTTGAAGATATTTTCTTACGCATGTTTGGGTTTTCATGTTCTTGGCCGACATGTTGGTAGTAGTGTGTTGTGGATCTTCATGGCGAAATTAATTAAAGTATTTTTGTGTTGGAGATATTAATTTGGGTCTCCACTATGTTGTGGCCGACCTTGGTGGATTTGCATTGGAAATTTATTTGTAAATTTGGGTTGACATAGAAAATATGTTTTATTCTCCTGGCCGACTAAGTTGTGATGAAATCCCATGTAGCGGATATATAAGAGTGATTGGTTGAGCAAAGTTAGTGTGTGCATAGGTGTGAATGTATGCCAAAGAAAGTGTAAATGTGTGAATAGTGTTTCTATCATTCAATTACTGAGCAGAGAGTGGAGAAGATTGAGCAGAGTGTGAAGAAGGTTTTTTGAGCTTAATTGGAACTGTAATCAAGCTTGTGCAAAAGCTATTTTCTTAGTTTGTATTCTTTGGATTTTAATCCTATTCTGTATTGTTGGACAATGAGTCCTCTTTTGTATTTGAGCAGTGAGCTCTAGGCAATGTGCTTGAATGCATGTGCATTCCCCTTATTATTATTTTTTATACTTCTAATAGAGTATAATCTTGTGGACTAACATCCACCATGGTTTTTCCCCTAACAGGGTTTCCACGCAAAAATCTTGGTGTTATTTGTCTCTTTGATGTGTTAATTGTTTGTGGTTAATTCCTTATTCATTAGATCTGAGATTAAAGTTAAGATAAGTTAGAAAAGTTTATGTTTCTGTGACAACTGATTCACCCCCCCTCTTAGTTTTTTGTCCTTATTTTTCCATTTATAACTAAGCCAGTCACTTACTAAGTATGTAATTGCCTTAAAATTATTAAATGGACTCTCAAGCTTGTGATAATCATTGGCTAGTCCTGTCCAAGACAATCTAAGGGTTGCAAAAGGGAAGTCTGATATATGAATTGTAAGGGAAAATTAAAGTGCACAGTGGAAACTTTTGGTGTCTAATTGTTACTATTTCTATAACCAAATTGTTGAATGAGATTTCACACATTGTTATGTGGTGACTACCATGGCATATTTAAAAGTAATTTTAAAATAACTAGTATATTTGACTATGAAGCGTGGTCTTTGATGCATGGTGCTTTAGTACCTTGCAAGGGTTAATTGGTAAATATGTGTACTTAGTGATATAAATTTGACTTATTTTAAGAAAAGTAAATCCATAAATTAAAAATGGAGGATTGGATTGAAGGAAAATTCTTACTAAAGGGTGTATTTTAGTATGCTTCTCCCTAAATCTTATGAAAATTATTCCAAATTGGTCAAATTAGGGAAAAGGGAAGCACTTGAGAGGCAAGGATAAGGGGTTCAAAAGCAATTAGCTTGGCTAGTAACCCAAAATTTTGAAGAAATTAACAAATACGACCTTCTAATAAGCCAAGAAAACTTATTTCCAAGGGGGGAAGATGTCACATGCTCGTATTCAAAGTCTAGAAATTGGATGATGGGGTTGTTGGAAATTCCATAAAGAGGCATAGTCCATTAAATATTAAAAGGATAGAGATATTTTGTCAAAATATAGGGAAGAAAGGTTACATCAAGAGATAGTCGCAATAAATAGGTGAGGGCACATGCTTGACTAAAGAGGGGTCATGCCATCAATGAGCATGACACCCTTGTCCATGGATGGTGGAAATATGAAACTTGTGTGGAAAAAGAGGTTTATGGCAGTCTTTAAACCCCTACAACACCTTCATCTGGAGACACATTCAATTTTACACAAAAAGCTTTCAAAACATGAGAGTGATTGGGGGAGAAAAATGTAAAGAAGAAGGGGTCGATGGTGATTGCCTAAGCAAACACATGCAGAAAATGGGAGTAGAGAGAGGGCATGAAGGTGGACAAATTTTCGCTTAAGGAAACATCATCTCAAGGGACTACATGGATGGTAGGGTATACAAAAAAATTGACTTGTTGAAAAGGATTTATATATTTTCGAGCAAATTCAATTGGTCTAAAGCCACATTCCAAAATTGTTGCTAATATTCTCCTTGCCTATGCTAAAATGAGAGCTTTAAGGAAAGTTAGGGGCATCCCTTAAAGATTAGAGGATAGAAAAAATTGAGGAGAGGAATGAGAAGGATTAAATAGCATGGAAGAAAGAGTAGGAAAAATGGAGGAAAAAGACAAAAATAGAGGCGTGTGCAGTTGTGACAAGTTTGGTGATGACACTTTACCAAGACTAGGTGTGGTGTAATGCAACCTGCAAGAGTACCATGTCCTCATCACCAAGGATCAGTTGGCATTAAATCTAGACTCCACAACCATTAATAGCATTGTCCCTAATTGCGTTGGAGTTTGAGTTTTAGAGACTAACTACAAATTTGAAGAAATCATGGATGAATTTAATGGAGTGATATATGCAAGAAAATTTTTCTGCAAAGCTAAGTAGCTTATTTAATTTATATATTTCCACTCCATTCTCATTTTTATTCATTGCATAAATTGGCCTACAAATATTCCACTCTATTATAGAATAGTTTGACTACCGCATTTAAAGGGTATCTATGCAACTCATTCATATTGGCCTTTCATCAAGAATTCCATCATGGTTGTTGAAATATATAAATTTATAACTTCAATAATCAAGAGAAACTTTGCATTGGAGTTTTGGATTGAAATACGATGAAGCAACTATAACAAACCTTTCTCTCGTCTCATTACAATGCATCCTTAAATGGCCAAATGGGACTTGAGAAATGACATGTAGCATTTTTTATGTGTCTAATATTTTGACATTTATTTAATAGTTCATTACCACGATTATTAGCAATAGTTATAGGAAAATGATATGTGATATTTATTCTACTGGGTTATCCTCATACATGAATTTTTTTAAGGGGTTTCTTATAAGTAAAATATAGTGTTCAAGATATCAAGAGCCAATACACTTGTGATATCCAAGATTATCAAATCACATTGTATGTTATCTCATTCTAATTCTAAACAAAACTATACGTTATAAACTATACATAATTATCATCAAGGTACCAAATGTTGCACAATATCCTTGATAGGTAATTGTAAGTATTCTATGATGCTCACGATGAATTAGGATTAATATCAGTGGAAGGTCAAATTGATATTTGGATGTCCTTGTATCAAGTTCCTCAGTATAGGTTCACCATAGGGTAAGTGCACCAAGATGGTTCCCAAAAAAGGGGCTTAAGTGGCCACTTTTTTTCTAAAATCAGGAAACACTGACCTTGGAAGTGAAATTGAGGATAGCTACACTCAAATTTTTTTGATGGAACAAAAACAAGGACCGCAGTGCTCCGAGTCTACTTTCTAAACTACTAATTTATTTTGAAAATGGTTGAGATTAAGGGGTTCAAAAGAGGGACACACACAAATTGCTTTGTGTTTCGCCGAAAACATAACATAGCAACTCTTGTGTGACCTCGAAAGAACGGTGGACTTTTTTAGTATT
>VDFB02181285.1:35596-81678 GCA_007258455.2 Sequoia sempervirens | reverse complement strand
ATGGGATGGAATAAGGGCAAGTTTTAGTTAGCCATTGTGAATGTGTCAGCCAGTTACTATGTGTGTGATGTATGTTGGAGCTAGTCACTATGTGTATGGGTTTTATGTTGGAGCTAGTCCCTGTGTATTTGCGATGTATGTTGGAGCTAGTCATTGTGTATATGTGATGTATGCTGGAGCTAATCACTATTGTACTTGTGATGTACATATGAGCTAGTCACCATTGTACAAGTTGTGATGTGCATATGAGAAAATCATTATTATACTTGTGATGTGTATGAGATAATCATGGTTGTATTTATGATATGCACATGAGCTATTCACTATTGTACTTATGATGTGTATGAGCTAGTCACCTTGTATATATGTGATGTATGCTCGAGATAGTCACTATGTATGTGATCCAGGGATAACTTTAAGAACCCCCTAGAAAAAGGTGTAAAAACCTAGAGAATCTTGTATACTTCGCAAAAAAATATTAAATCTATTGGTGATTTTTTTTCTTTTTTCAAGAAAAAATAATAAATTCAATTAGTGAATCTTTTGTAATTGCTAGAAGTTTGTAGAAAATCCTGGCATATTATAATTTTTTTGAAACCAATAAAACATTTTCATTGGCGATTAAAGCCTATTTTTAATCCAATAAAATATTTTCATTGGCATAATAAATCTGTTTTCAAACCAAAAAATATATTTTTATTGGTGAATTAAACCTATTTTCAAACCAAAAAAATATTTCTGTTGGCATAAAAAACCTGTACTCAAACCAATAAAATATTTTCATTGGCGAATTAAACCTATTTTCAAACCAATAAAATATTTTCATTAGCGAATTAAACCTATTTTCAAATTGATAAAAAAATTTCATTGGCGAATTAAACTGGTATGCCAATAAAAATCATAGCATGGGTGGCAAAAATATCAAATGTTATATATTGTTCTATTCTTGGACATATTTTCTACACACCCAAATTCCTACATAAAGTCTCTGAAATGGAGACAAGTGTCAACATATTATAAGTTCTAATCAGAAGTGAGCCATTGAGTGAAGTACTATGTCTGAAGCCAGATGTTAGTGCAACAAGCAACGACTAGTAACTATGAGTTTAAGTTATATTATTTTATAATTTAATATAATATTAATATACTTCAAAAATTCAACTATTCGATGGATGTTCGATGGATGATTGTAGTTGCATTTCAAAAGGAAATGTCCGAAGCACTAGATTTGCAAATTCAAACATATGAAATAACCATAGAACTATTAGATTTGCAAATATCAATGGTTGACCTTTTATTTAGGTGTGTTATTACTTATTAAATCACTGAAAGTCATGACTCAGTTTTTGTGAAACAATATTGTCACATCAACATGTGTGACTTGTGGTGAATTAAATGCTCAAGTGTTGAGTATTGATGTCTTCATTCTATATATACTTCACCAACTTGATCTTCTTATCATTTATAACATATTTACTTTCTCAATTCTCTCTTCTATATTCAAAATTTCACTATGATATTATGGAGCCATGGTGTGTCATTCTATCCAAATCTTTTTTGGAGAAAAGAAGCAACAAAGCATACGATAGACAAAAGTTGGGTATGGTTTTCACTATTCCTTGTGTGCCTGTTGAGGAGGCTATAAGAAAAATTGTGGGTAGGGAGTGGCTTCAAAACAACCCCCATGCTCTATTTTCTGGTTTCCTCAAGTCCTTTGGAATTTTAAAATTCCTCAATTGTGTGAACTAGGCTATGGAAATTGATTATATAAAAGGTTTCTAAGATTTGTGCCTTTTCTTTAAACACTTAATCCCTCTTAAACGCTTGTCTTCTAACTTCTTGTTATATTTTTCTATTGACTGGTTATCTAGGTTGCCTTTTTCTTAAGTTGTGTTGTTATGTCACGACCCCGTGTGTTTACTGGCCCTACATACCTTATTACTTGATAGGTCTAGTTGTTGTGGAATTTTATTTTATAATGCCTACCCATAATTTTTCCCTAGGTGCTCACATTGAAAAGAAAATTTTGCACATGTGGTATTACAGTCATCTAAGTTGCTCGTATAAAAGTGGCCCCTACCTCTTTCTGTGCTTCCACATTAGGATTTTTGATGAAGACAAAAAGGCTTACGAAATTGCAAAAGGTGTACAAGTGTCACAAGCGGAGACTAATTTTTAGGCATGAGAGAAATTCTAAAGAGTGTTATGTATAGACTCCACAGAATGTTGGCACGTGGCAAAAGATTAAAGGATTCTGCAAGTCCACTAGCCCATAGCAGCATGTCCTTTTCTTGGTTACAGAACCGCGGAAGGACTCTATGTGATGATATTCTCACGTGGGAGAATCCTATTGGAGAGAGGGGACAACTATGTCCTTTTCAAGAAAATCAAGGCTTTACTCATCATTGAGATTTGTAATTCCCTTCTAGATGGACGACCCGCATTTAAAATTGATAAATGGGTAGATGAATGAACTTCCTTCGTGTGAAGAAGAAGTAATGGCAGATGTGATGAATGGTGGCTCATATTTTAAGTTAACTGCCTTCATAAATCTCCAGTTCAATGTATTTGGTCATCTCATTTGTTTGATCTAGTATAGTAACAAAATCTGTAGAGGTACACTCATTTTGCATCAACTTGAGCTCTAAAAAATTAAAAAATAGGTATGCCTTTCTTGGAAAAATTCACCATTGTTAAAGTCTTGAAGCTCATAATCAAGTATGCAAAATATGTTGCGTAAGAGCAAGTAAAGTCCCAATAGGATAGTGTAGAAATCTATTTTAAAATCATTCTAGAATTATGAGTCAGTCAAACACCCAACCCTCTACATCTAAAAGATCCTATGAGGAGGATATTATGGCCTAGTTGTTAGGTTCCTCAAAACAACTTGTGCATTCCCTCAACCCTAATGTAGTAGGTGGGATGGTGGACAAGGCCATAAACTACAGAGATGTTGAGATGAAGAACTAGGATAATACAATCACTGGGTGGGAATTATTCCTACACTGGTACGGAAAAAGAAACTGCCATGCCCCTATCTCCAATGCATGGACCTATGATTTGGGGAAGCTAGTTGTCCCTAATTAATTTCTTTAGAAATGTGGAACTTATTAGACACCTTGCTTCCGAATATGATGAAAATATCAGAGTAATTAGGGCATTGGATGGAAGTGTCCTAATGGATATAACCATGGAGTTTGTTGCTGAATTTTTTGGACTCCATGTGGGTGCAAGTAAGGTTCTAGACCTTAGCTCTTTTAGAAAAAAATTATTGACAAGATAAAATTAGCTTTAGGGTGTAATGGCTCCCTAGATTCAAACAGAAGGGCTACACAGGAAAGTCATTGAGAATCCCTGATAACAAATTTGAGCCTTTTGACATCAAGTCTTTTGAAGACTATTTTAGAAGAATGTATTGGGTATTATCCCAAGTATTAGGGGAAGATGGACACTTGAAAATACATACACCTCTCATGTATATGGTTGTTGACATACAACATCCTTTCATCAATAGTGACTTTGACTATGCCAGCTTTATAGCATAGGCTATTCACAATCAATTGGTCGACATAAAGAGAAATAGTAAGGAGGTGAGTTTTAGGTGGTATTCTCTCTTATTTCATATGATTTTGTACAAGGGGAAATGTCATTAGAGTAGATCTTTACAATTGAGCGTGAAAGATAAAGATGGAAACGATCTCCTAGTTCAGTGTTGGACCCGTATTTGAGATAAACATTGTAGTGAGTCTAACTATGATATTTTTGAGAACTATTTTGTAAGGGAGTTCTTGTCAAGGATGGGTCTACCTGGAAACAAATTGCACAAGGAAATTTTATATTTCCTTAGGCCTAAAGGTAGGAGGCTAGAGTTAGGAGTATGACACAATTGGGGAGACTATTACCTATATGATAGCTCAGTTGTTATTAGAATATATGGGTGCCCTAAGCCCCCCATGTGTTGCCTAGGTATGTGCCATCTAGATTGGCATGCATGTAAATTATATAGCAATTGAATGAGGCTGATCTGTTTCATCTAAGGAAACAGAAGAAGGGGTCCTTTTTCCCTTATGTTACTACCTTTTCAAATTTCACTTCAACGAGAGATGCCTTAGGGAGTCTAAAATAAATGCTTGGATAATATAGGTTATATTAGGGAAAGGTTAGGGATTTTGACCTTGAAGATTTCATACGCTAGGTTAGGATGAGTATCAAAAGGTTTGCTTTTTCCCATCAAATTTATGAGAGTGAAGATGTCATAAGAAACTATAAGGATGATTAGGATGCAACCAGCAGGAAAGTGAAATGGATTGCATTCATCAAGGCAGAGGCTGCCAAGACAAAGAAGGATAAGGACTATCTTAGGGAATTTTTCGATATTGGTAACCCAATTGCCAAGATTGAAGCAGTTTTAAAGAATTTATGATAGATTTGTAAGTAAGGCCCTCGCCTTGGAAGAGAAACCAGTAAAGAGGCCTAGACCTGACCTTTCTACCAAAAGGCCCCAAGGGCCTGCTATTAGAGAAAATGTGCAAATAGACCCGCCACATATCACTCCCTCTCCTTACCCTCAAATAATCAGTGTGGATTCTCCCCCAAGGGAGCAACCATAGAAGAGGATGAAAATTGAACAACCGCCATTGTTGGTTGACTATCCTATTATTCAAGATGATAGTGAACATGTTTATGTTACCAACCTGGATGAAATTCAACAATATATTCCATCCCCCCCAAGACCAAATATTTTTGGCCTTCTCCAAAAAATATTCAAATTAGATGCGGCCATAGGGAGAGATAACCTCAATGATGTGAAAGAACTAACATGTTTAAAATTCATTTATGATCATGAATTTGTAAAGTCCTAGGAGTTTAAAGATTTTATTATAAGAGCAAAGAGGGAGGAGTACCATAGAAGAGTTCAATTGGCACAAGCAGATGTGCCTAGAGAAAAGCATGATGAAGTAGCTGCAAAGGTGAGGGCATAAATTTATTTTGAGTCTAAGGACATTACTCCTAAAGAAGGGAGAATAATGGTGCGTGATAGTGGCTTGTTACTACTCCTTGAATAAGACATTTCTTTAGTAATTATTTTTGATACTATTAGGAAACAAGAAGGAGAAGTTTTCTCCATAGAAGAAGAAGCATAAATGGCATTGTTAGGATTAGGGTTCAACCCACATTGGAATCCCTTGCAATTTGGGCCTTGGCCCAAAATGTGAATAAAACCTATGGTTGTTGAAGCACCAAAGGATATTAAAGGAAGCTTGATTGTAAAGAGGGTGTCTGACACCCCTACCCTTGAAGCTACTACATTAGTGGTAGATGTTGCCAATTTTAATGAAGCTACTGTTCAAAGGATGTAAAATAGACTTAATGCATTGTTGGAGGAACATACTAATCTCACAAAATCTTACAACCGATATCAAGTATTATTGGCTAAAAAAAATCCCTTCTCACAAGTATGTAGGAAGCAAGCTCCTCCTCTATAGTTCCCCATGCTCATGTGATGATTGACAATGATGAGCTTAAGGAAAAGATTCAAATGTTGGAAAAGCATTTGAAAAATGCTCAATAGATTCAACAAAAGGATAATGTACCCATTGAAACATGCATCCTAGAACACAAATTGTCTAAGATCTTAAGAAGTTTGAAAATTGCCCGTGTGTCATATGCAAATTTGAGACGTGCCATTTCTAGAGTAAATGGGGATCAAGAACAACTCAAGTGTATATTTGATAAATAGAATCCTAGATTTACATATTTGGAAGGTATGTATAAGGGATCTACAAACACACTTGATACCCCACCTGATATCCTTCTTACCTTTAATATTGTCAAGATGGCATGAAATGTACAAGGCTATATGGAAGGTGTAATTGAGGCTGCACAAGCAAAGCTGAACTATTTTTTAAATATTGATAACAGGGATGTGCCTCACTTGTTAGAAGATAATGGGGAGTTAAAGACCTTCGGAAAGTGGAAGGATAGTTTCATTATTTTAATCCCCACACTTCTTGTGATTTGCAAAGGCAACACATTGTTTATGAATGAACTTAATTCCCATTCAAACATGTTGGTCAATGCAAATCATAGTATAGATTTTTTCTGTAGAGAAGCCAGTGTGATACTTGACATCGCCAAGTATCATCAATATTTGTAGAATGTGTATGTGCTCTTAGCTCATGACTAGATTTTTGAGAGTATGTTTAAGGCATGAAATTAAAAGTATAATTGTTTACTTGGCCTACAAGTTGTTCCATGTATTTATTCCTATGCCTCCTGTCTGAGATTTTGGTTGTCATAAAGGTCTTAACTAGACATGGTGTCAAGTAACTCTTGGAGATTTATTCTTATTTCAGGATCAGTTGGTGTTTACTATGGAATGTTTGCACAAAGTCAGTAAAGGTGGTTAACAAAGGGTGAGTTGGGAGATTTGAGTTTCATTTTTCAATCGGATCTCATTGACTAGGTGTAATTGCATTATGCATTTGTTAGCCAAATGTCAGAAGAATCATGCTAGACTACAAATATTTCCTTAGAGAACTCAACACCGACGCTCTTATGGATGCACTAAATAATTTCCACTAGCTTCTTGTAAATCTTTATACGTGGTCTCTGACCTTTGGTGTAAATGCCACCATTTAGAATTTTATCTTTTGTGTATCCGGGTGGTGGATGAGGTTCTTTGCTTGTTGCTTTCCTTATGTTATAAAAGGGAATCTCGAGCCTCATTCAAAGGGTTATGATTTTTTGATCTTTCATCTCTATAATAGTAAGGTCTTTTTGCACAGTTTAAGCTATTTGATAGAACAAATAAGAATTGTAATTTTTCTCTGTAATAACAAACAAGGTAAAAAAATGCAACGTGGAATCACAAACAAGGTAAGCAAACTTCTTGACATAATGTCTCAAAAAAATGTGATCTTGTAGACGAAAATGATTGTAGAATATGTACAAAATTAAAATTTTAAATATTCTTTAGAAACTATCAAGGAAAGGGAATTAAGAGGTTGATTTTTTTTAATTCCAAGATTAATATTGTGAATTTTAATTAGAATTTTCAGTTGAATAGGGTAGTATTTTGAAGATCAAAGTTAAAAATTAATTTTGGAAGTACTAAAAGTTTCCTTGACTTGCTGGCAATTTCATCTATTCATGACACTCAGTTATAGAATTGAGATAAAGAAGAGGGTGCTATTTCTAGTTGGAAGCTTCCTCTGGATGACCGAGACCCGATTGATGTATAAAGAAAACTGAATATTGTTTAGCTCTCACCACTCCAACTTTGATAATCCAAAATTGAATATAAACACTTAATTAAAAACTTAAACTTTCAATTTATCATCGACCAGGAAATGAATATGCAGAACAACTGACTTTTAACAACAATCATAAAAAAAATTATTTACAATATTGAGTAATATCTATGAACAAAGAAAAATTTATGATTACTTTTCCATATAATAATAAAATTAGTCATTACTGTAATATGTTTAATAAACCAGTGAGAATGGATTGCAATGGTTTTAATACAAAAGATTTATTTGAAATCACTCAAAAACCTTTATTACATTTCTATACCATATTCCAGTGAATCAAACATTTGGAAAGCGACTTGTTACAAAACTCCTCTCAAATAACACTAAATTCTGCACACAGTGGGGTAAAAGCCATGAAATAATCCATTCGCCATTGTACTCTAATAGTCTAAATCCACGCGCCCATTAATATCTACAAATCTATAGATAAACATTGAATGAGATCTTGTGAGCATTGTCAATAGACATAGCTGACTGCTATAAGATTATTCCAGGAGATGCTATCACTTCTTGCATTATCTGCTGACAAGATATGGTTTTGTAAATAAGCTTCCCTTATGAAAGTCTAGCAATTATCTTCAACAGTCCTCAACATGTAAGAGTAGAACCTGTGACCTATAAGAGAAAGTTGCTTCACCATTAATGATATGTTTCTGGTGCAGGAAGGAATGTATGTAATTGAACAACACACCATATCATATACTCTCCCCATCACTAGTAATAATTTGAAATCCTTCCCCTATATTTCACATCAGGCATTAATTTCAGCAAAAAAATCCCTTTACAAAAAGATCCAGTTTTAATATGAAGAAAAAAGACTACCCATTTTGCTTTCCTGACAAGGAAGATGCTTCTCTGACATTACAATCATGGCTTTAATATTAGAAAAATAGAAGCATTATCTTTCGCCCGTGTGTAAAGTAGAGATTTTTGTATCATTAGATCCCCCATTTCTTTGGAAGTATGACAAATTTTGGATTTCATGATAAAAAAGGTCTAGCTAAGGCTATCCCTAATGGTTTAAAATAGGATATATATTTATAATTTTTATTAAGGATGAAGCATAAAATTATTATTGATTCTTTAAGAGTGTGGTTTTTAAGTATAGTGTCCAATTCATTATTCTTGATTTGATATTAATGATGAAAAACTAAAACATTAGATAGTTCTTACCAAATTTGGAATTTGAAGATATGTGGACGGTTTTTCTAATTTTAGATCATATTTTACAATTTTAAAAATTATTAAGGCATGTAAATTTTTACTTACTATATTTTTAACCTATAGATTGCATATATTGTGAGATTTGAGTTTGAAACAAGTCTCACTCTATAAACTATTGTTAAGTCCTCATAAAACAAGTTTCAACTACGGTTTAATGGTAAACAAGTTGTCATTTAATGGAAAAAGCCTCCAAAATATTAGGGAAAAGCCTCCACAATTTCACTTATTAATTATCACATAAAAACCAGGTAAATATTGAAAACATTCTTTTTCTATTTGGAATATTTTTTGTTAATTTGATGACAACTTTCTTTTTTCATTAAAGAAAAAATCTAAATTTTTTAAAGTTTATTTCTTAACATTTATTATTAATTGTTTAATCTAGTCACATGCAACTAGAATTTGCTTACACAAACAATATACTCTAAAATATTAACATATTATTTAACATTTATTATTAATTATTTAATCTAATCACATGCAACTAGAATTTGCATACACAAACATGTACTCTCTAACATATTAACATACATATAATTTTCCATGGTTATAATACTTGCAACCTCCTTTAGGCAAGTGTGCATAAATATAGATAAAACCTCATAATCATAAAAATAACCTTAAACAAATAAATAAGTAAACAATCAAATCAAAATAAATAATAATAATAATAATCATATTCAAACATTTATACATATAAATATTAAAAAATATACATTGTGAATATCTTACCATTAGAATTGTATTCCACGACATACAATATATATAAAAACACGTGGACTGCTAAAGTTTAAAAACAGTTCCAAATTATTTTAGTCGTTTGGTCTTTCGGTTTGAAAGTTATATAGATGGCTTATGTGTCTCCCTAGGGTTTGTGAAAAGATAAAAAGAAAGACTTGATTGTCTACCTAGGGTTAGGGTTTCATTATCCGCCTTTCTTTGCCGTGGACATTGTTTTCTGATATTTTTCAGCGCAGCTTCAGATGATGAAATTATCAGGTAAACATAGTAATCAGCATTATGTGATTGATTGATTGATTGATTTATTTCTATTTTTTTACAGTTTTGACATTTATGCTGAGTGGTGTGGTTGAGTTTTTAGGTGCTGCAACTGTGTATCACAAAGTACGAGAGAAAATTGCTCTGGAATTTCCTGCCTAGAATGGACGGAATTGGAAAGATCGGTAAGTAAAATTATAGAAGAATTTTTAAAAATTTCAAACGCAGTATGAAAACCCTCAAATTTAAAATATAGCTATTAGTTTTAAAGGGGCCTGTAGAAGGGCATCACAATTGCAATTCCAGCTTTAGAATTGCTAAAACAGGACGTGACTTATTTATCTCAAATTTACTAAATTTAATTTCTTACTCAAGCATTTTTTAGTTTAATTTTTATCATATTAGAGCCAGGATTTTTTCCGCTATTTTTATTGCGTATTTAGTTTTTTCTTAAGTTATTATTCAACCATAAACCCTAAAGCGGACATTGACTGTTTCTGGTATGTGGGATGGATCTGTCATTTGGGCAAATTTTGGCAACCTGAATTTGATCTTTCTTGTTCAGTTTTGTATTTTGTCCAATTTCAACGTTTTATCATATGTCAACGTGCTTCTCTAATTTGGGAACTCTAGGTTTTTATCTACATGCTCATACTATTCCACAACTGTTGACGACCCTTTTTAGCTTATAGCGTTGGTCAATCGGCTTTCTTCCGCAGTGTGAAAATCCTCAAATTTAAAATATAGCTATTAGTTTTAAAAGGCCTTTAGAAGGGCATCGCAAATGCTATTCCAACTTTATAATTTGTAAAACAGGACGTGAGTTATTTTTCTCAAATTTACTAAATTTAATTTCTTACTCAAGCAGAGCCAGAGCATTTTTTAGTTTAATTTTTATCATATTAGAGCCAGGATTTTTTCCCCTGTTTTTATTGCATATTTAGTTTTTTCTTCACTTGCTATTCAACCCTAAACCCTAAACCCTAAACCCTAAACCCTAAACCGGACATTGACTGTTTCTGGTATGCGGGATGGATCTGTCATTTGGGCAAGGTTTGGCAACCTGAATTTGATCTTTCTTGTTCAGTTTTGTATTTTGTCCAATTTCAATGTTTTATCATATGTCAACGTGCTTGTCTAATTTGGGAACTCCAGGTTTTTATGTACATACTCATACTATTCCACAACTGTTGATGATCCTTTTTAGCTTATAGCGTGGGTCAATCGCCCCTCCTCCAATTTTTATTGGACATATTTTTGAAATGTTACAACACGTAAATAACATTTGTTTCTTTTATTTTAATGCTGATTCTTTAGCTCAATTGCAAATTCGAAATCATTGGGGGACTGCTTGATTGTTGCTGTATATATTTTTACCATAAAGCCTACATTATCATGTTCTTGCTGCTCATGTATTAGGTATAAGGTAAAGACTAACTATTAAGGTCTTGGTCATTATACTAGATAAGATTCTTATTGTATTGGATATTTTGTTTAAATGTGTCAAAAGTCTTTAGTATCATTGGAATGAAACTCTTGTTAATTTCTACAGGTACCAAACATCTCTAGGATCAATGAAGTGAAATACAAAATAATGTAAAGAAAAAGATTTCATTTTATTATTTCTATTTTTATTTTGTTTTTATTTTTGTTTTTATTTTTTTTCATTTTTTAAATTTGGTAAGTTCGGTTATCTTTTTTGATGTAACATTTGTTAAGTTGTCACAATAAGTTATCTTTTTTGTTGTAACTTTTTGTTTAGGGGTCATTTAAGGTTATCTACCCAATTCTTGCACTTCCTTTCTAATTTTCTCAAAAAACTTTGCTTTCATTTTGGAATATGGTAAATTGTTTTTTATTTTTGAAATTTAATTTTGAAGGATATTTTTAAACTTTTGATGATATAAATAATAAATTGTTGAATTCACTGAAGGTGTCATATTGTAGTAAAAGAGTTGAGGTGGGCTCTAATTCAAGGACCTACTCTCGTAAAAAGTGATTCATCATGATCACTCCTATGTAGTCAGTTTTAGATTCTAATGCATTCCAATAGTTTCCGCAAAATGAGTATTAATGGCTATAACTTAATTAATTTACTAAGGTTGCTAAATATTATTTAAAATATTTAAAAGACACCTTAGTATGCATTAAATAGGGGCTTGTGTGTCAAATTATCATAATTTAAAGAAAAAGGTCATTTTTGGAGTTAAAAGGGAGATTTAATTAAAAAGTGAATTTTAAATAGAACCTTCTCGAGAGTTGGTGGGAAAAGTATAAAAGAAGGATATGAGAGCTCATTTGGGATGTCAATTTATCCTATTTCTCTTATTGAAACCCTTGTGGAGGACGGAAACCCTCTAGGGAAGATCAATTTCGGTGGTGAAACAATTCCCACCCTAGCTGGTTCGGAGGGAAAATCACGCAGGTATTCCAGTGAGTGATTAATGCAATTTTGTGAGTCTCCTATGGAGACAAAATTGGAGACAAATGATATTCATTTCTATTTCTGAAGGTTGAGACTGGCATTCAGTTTGAGATTCTTGCAAATTATCTCGGTCGCCATATATCTGCTTATTCAGGTGTTACATTGCTGATTGACAAAGTATACACAGGTCGTGGGTTTTGGAATGAGTTTTATTGCTGCCTGGGACAATGGACAGTTGAAATATTTACATGGATGAGTTCGTGGGAGTTCCCAGGGGTTTGGCATGAAGTTTGGGAAGCATATGGTGTCTGGTGTGTGAGTTAGGAAGCCATTTCTCCAGGTTGTGGTCATACTGGACCCTTGTGACATTCAGCTGTCTCAGTGTTGCGTATATGACTTGTTAGGAGGCTGTAGCAACTGGCTACTATCTGCTGTGAATTTCTGAGGTGTGTGGAAGTTTAAATCAGGGGGTCGTGGGTCTGAACCTAGCCTTGGCGTCTGAGTTTGGGGACTATAAACCATTCAGCAACCACCTTTTAGTCTTGCTGGGCATTCCTGCACTTGCCGCGGCTGTGTATGAGCAGATATAACATTGAACCTGCAACTATCTTTCCTACCAGGTGTGAAGTTAACCTACAGGGGTTGTGGTACACCCTGAGTACACAAAGGGTATTTATGATATATCTTACTATGTATTTCAGAAATTATTTTTATGGCTTCAGTATAAACAGTGCGTAAGTCTTGGATGTATTGCTGTTCATA
This sequence comes from Sequoia sempervirens, assembly GCA_007258455.2. Taxonomy (NCBI): domain Eukaryota; kingdom Viridiplantae; phylum Streptophyta; class Pinopsida; order Cupressales; family Cupressaceae; genus Sequoia; species Sequoia sempervirens. The sequence goes on along the minus strand of VDFB02181285.1, from coordinate 68,952 downwards.
TATTCGATAAAATGGTGGTTGTTAAAATCTAAAACGTGTTATGCCAGTAAGAATTATATACTGAAATTATTTCTGTAGATGCAAACTCTCAAATTATATACTTGGGTTGTGGTGGTTTGTGATTGCTTGGCATTCCATTGCTTGCTTTATTGGCAGCCCTGGGAGCTAGATCGTACGTCATTTGGAGTTTCTATGATGGCATTTGAATAGATTGGGTAGTTACACAATTGCCCACTACCATTCTCAACCATTGGTTGCCAACATCTAGAGGTGGATTTAGGAGGCATACACAAAGAGGAGAGTCGGGAACAAGTAGCAGACAATGAAAGTAGGGTGTTTCTATTGCCGATGACCAAAATAAGAATGAATGGAGCCGTAATGTGAGACATGCTGCAAGTGGTAGAGATTGCCAAAACTATGCAGACCTGGTTGATTGATACAGAGCGGAAGCCATAAAGTTGATTGGTTAAGTAAGATTAGTTGGTAGAGAGGATGCTGACATAAGGTTTAAGTAAGATTGCCAAAACTATGCAGACCTGGTTGATTGATACAGAGCAGAAGCCATAAAGTTGATTGGTTAAGTAAGATTAGTTGGTAGAGAGGATGCTGACATAAGGTTTAACATGTTGCTGTAAGCGTGGTGGAACTTCCTTTTGATCAGCCCATTTCTGTAGAATTTGCATGCTGAGTCATTAGGACTGATTCACCAAATTTTAGAGTACTACAAGTGCATAGCATATCTTCTGCCATAGGTAGTATCCTTCAGTTTCCACAGTCGTGAGTAGGGCTGCAGGTCATGAAGCGTTTCAGGACAGTCTATGGATGTATGTAAGTCCCATCGAGGCATTCTAAACATGTATGATTATGGATTAGTAGCATGAGGAGCATAGGTCATTCATTGTGCAGTTTTATGCCCAATTGAAGGTTTCTCCAGAGTAAACTTGTGTTGCATATTGTTGAGTGTGTGATGCAAGTTATTATCCACATTTGAGATGTTTCTGTTTAAGTCCTTTATTACACATGTCATAGGCAGCCATTATAGATGGTAATGGTAAAGTGCATGCAAAGGGAGTTAGGCGCATCTCCAGTTAAATCCGTATGTTTTCCACAGTTGTGAGTAGGGCTGCAGGTCATGAAGCATTTAAGGACAGTCTATGGATGTATGTAGGTCCCATTGAGGCATTCTAAGCATGTATGACTATGGCTTAGTACCATGAGGAGCATATTTCACTCATTCCGCAGTTTTATGCCCAATTGAATGTTTCTCCTGTGTAGACTTGTGTTACATATTGTTGATGTGTGATGCAAGTTATTATCCGCACTTGAGATGTTTTTGTTAATTCCTTTTTTGCATATGCATAGGCAGCCATTATAGATGGTAATGGTAAAGTGCATGCAAAGGGAGTTAGGCACATCTCCAGTTATCCATATGCTATATACCTGACTGCAGCATAGCTGCCCAGAGTTTATGGATGGACAACTACTAGTGGATGAGTGTAGTACTTTATGGTGGGCTTGGTTGTCCTATAGGAGTAGAGATTGTGGAATTTGTGATAAGAGGACATAAGTGGTAATGCCACCATTGGTAGTGTTGTGACAAGTAGTACAAGGTAGAGTTAGCTTAATAAAATAAGTTTAAGTGGGAATGCTGGATACTTGTGATTATGAATGCCACTAATTTGCCTAGGATTGGTAATCTTTATACTTGCTCATGTGAAATTGATTATGGACCTATGCAATGCAAGATGATGATAATGTGAAACTATCTCGATTCTGATATTTTTGTATCCAATATCCATTGATGCTCTCTTGTTTTTTGGGCATTATTACTTAATCCAGCAGTTCTTTGTGGTGGTGGCTAGTTCCTTGAATGTTCTTAAGGTTCCTGGCTATAAAACAATCCCCTCTTCCTATTAATAACTAGAGACTGTAGTTTCTACATACTTTCAAGTTAAAAGGGTAGTTTGAAAAAATTGTGAAGTTCTGATGTCCTAAGAGGATATTAAAACAATGTTATGTCTATGGATGATGCTTTCTTATGTTAACTTGTAGTATTTCAAGAACTGATTTAGTCTTTATGCCTTAGAAAGATAATTATGAGTAATACGGTATGGCATCTTTGTATCAAGTTTATCCTTTCTAACTTGAGATGTTTGAACTTAAAGTTTTTAGTTTTCCCCATGTTTTATGTAGTAATCAGTCATCTATTTTTTTAACATTTTTGGCTAAACTTTATTTTTAACTTTCCATCTCTTGGCAGTATCAATCGTTGGTGGTTTGGTTTTCATGCATATTGTGATTATCAGCAGAAAACTACACTAGACAGACTTCATCAACTCGCTCTTACTCAATCGCCCCAAAAGAGTGGGGAACAAATAATCGTATTATCCCAGGTAATTTGATATTTAGCGTGTTTATCAAGAAGAGTTGGATAGTGGATAGCCATCAAAGCTGCCCATTCTTTATAGCATGGTTTTATGGGCATTCAATATGACATTGTTGTTAATTTTTTTTAAAAAATTTTGGAAGTATTGTATTAAAAACAATTTGCAAAATTGCAACATCAAAATCTAACATCAACTGCAGTAATGTCCACATACTAGTCTGAATGATACTGTAAAAATATTTAAAATTTCGTGTTGAGCAAATCCCCAAAATGTATATAAAAAACCTGAAGAAATTACTATGCATCAAAATAAACCCTACTCAGTGGTGTTAATTGGGTATACTGAGGCCCCTGATTATCAATGAGAAGACATACATTAAGAAGCATAGCATTGTCTGAGGCTCTTATTATTTTCTCTACAACATTTCCAGTAACTCGGAGTGCCAGATTTGGGATTAGGAGTCCTTAAAAACTTGAGTCATCTTAAAGATCTGTATTAATTTTGCAAGCAATTTTCTCGTTCTTAACCAAAGTGGGTATTATCAAACCTTGCTGCATGTTTTCTCATCTTAATCTAAGCACAAGTAATTTGAGGTCGGGTTTGGTCCTCAATAGGGAGACTTATGGGGTTCACACTCTTTTTAGCTAGATTGGCAGCACAAGCAATGTTGTACCCTGCAAAGTTCACAGTATAACATTGAGATTTTAACCTTGTAGAAGAACAAGTATTTCATTTGTGAAGTTCACCTCTTTGTGTGTAACAGCATAACACTACGGATTGGTACCCCATAGCACAAGCAACCTTACAGCCAATGACGTTCACGCTCTTAGTAACACTATTTTCGCTAGATTGGCAGCACATGCAACCTTTTATCCTGTAAATTTGGCACTATAGCATTGAGGGTATGCACCTTGTAGAACCACAAGCATTGTATCCTTTGAAGTTCACACTCTGTGTGGGTAATTATATGGATTGGCACCCCTTAGCACAAGCAGCCTTGCAGCCTATGAGTGAGGTTCACACTGTTAGTAACACTGCAATTTTTTACCTTATAGCAAATAATGGTAGTTTGCTCGTACTATATGAAAAAATGAGACAAGTATTTATTTGAGAGGGGAAACCCTTTTGGAAAGGAACCCTTGCTCATTAAAAAGTTTAAAGTTGTACAGTGAGATCTCTTTTACAATTCTTACAGGAATTTGAAGCATAATAATCTTTAAGGAAAAAAAGCTTACTAAAGAAGATATGGTAGTCTCTATTAATAGAGGAAGACTAGGAGGTATTTGTAACTCTATCATGACTATGACCAACTATGTCTGTTCATAATTTCCTTAATCCCATGTGTGGGGGAGTCAATTTGTGCTTTGGGGTCATTGGAGTTACATTTGAAGTGTAACTTGAAGATTCCTTTGTGAAAAGACAAAAGAGGTGTAGAACATAAATTGCACCTCATGTATTCCCTTATTATATGAATTAAAGAATTCATGTGAGAAGCATTAACTTAGGAGCTATGGTTTAACTCCAAATTGAGGTTAAACTTTTAAAACTCTCCCTTACAATTTATTTTGGGCGGTTGTAACAAATCAAAAATGAAGGAGTTGTTGTTAGGTTATGCTCCAAGTTTATTACAACATTTGAGAGTTTTATCTTTACAAGGTGGCTTGGTGAAAATATCTACAACTTGATAACTGGAAGAGCAAAAAAGAACAGATGACTTTTAAAAGTACTTCTGACATGAAATGATACCGCAACTCAATGTGTTTAGATTTTTCATGAAAAAATGTTTTTTTTTTAATTATTGCAATGGAACCTTGGTTTTCACAAAAAATGGTAGTAGATCATGTTTATTAAGGACTAAATTTTCAAGAATTATTCTAAGAGATGAAGCCTTATTCGCTGCATGTTGTAATGTCCCCTATTTTTATCCTTTCCAACATTCTAGGAAACTCCAACTTTCTTGGATAGTGCAAGTTTTTTCAAAAAGATTAGCAAGTTTTTGGAGCCAAGATGTGCACAATGGTACTTTTTGTGTGTGAACCTAACATTTTGGGAGCACTTCACACTTCTTGGAGAAGTTTGTCATCTTGGGAGAGTGCCAACTTTCATATAGGCTGATATCTTGCGTATTTAAGGTATTGGTGATGTGGTCAGAATTCATACTTTGGGCTATTTTACTTAACTTTTGTGGTTTTGCGAAAAAAATTAAATTATTAAATATTAAAGTTGTTAAAAAATAATATTAAATGACAACTTCTATTTAATTATTTAAAAATGTGTTTTAAGTGTGCAGATAAAATGTCCCTAGGCTCAAGGTGTTGAAAAGTGGTCATAAGTACACTTAATATTATTTTATGAAAGAAAATTTGTTTTTATGAAAAAGCAATGAAAAAACAAAAAAGTACTTTTTCAGAAACGCAATGTAAAAAGCAAAAAAAAAACATATTTAAAAAAACAACGAAAAACAATTTTTTTTTTTTGTTGAAAAAGCAATGAAAAAGCATAAATGACTTTTTCCTTAAATAACTCTAAAAAGGTTATAAAAGTAGGTTGGGTCTTGAGAAGAAGGGTTACCGCTTATTCATTTCATTTGCTTTAGTGAAAGAACACGAGTTTTCTCTATTTGCCTAAAGATGAAAACCCTTTGGTGAATCCAGTTTTGAAGATGAAAACCCTAATAGTTGGCTGAGTGATTTCATCCATAAATCACCATTGTGTTGAATGATGAGTTTTATCCCATTTGTTGTTTGATAATGAATGTTTTTTGTGTTTTGAAAGATTTTGGTATGCAAGTTTTATTGGTGTTGTTGTCCCAGTTCTGGCGTGAATTTACAAGTGATTTTTGGATTTTTGAGAGGGTTATACTTCCTTACTTCACGTTATACTATTTGCTGCAGCAATAATCAGAGTCATTTCAGAGAGATTTTTCTCTGCATATTGGTTGTACAGCAAAGTTATTGTTTTACTATAGTTAAATGGTGGTTATACAATGGTTTGGAGTATTAAGTATGGAGGATGGAAAGCATTTTCAAACTCAAAAGTCTGATATGACAATTCTGAGTAATGTTCATTGAGGTCTACATTTAGCATTCTACATCATCGTTCAACTCTCTTTGGCAGTGCACTTCAGTTTATTCAATCCACATGAATAATATAACATCAACCTATGATTTTATGGGCATAACTTATGTATATTTAACAATGTGTTTGTTATTTTGAATAACATATTAGTGTGTGCAACTAACTTCTCTTATCAATATCATTCGTAGTTGTACTTAGTGCATTCCCTGCTCATATTATTGTAACTATGGATGGTAGTGCCGTCAAAGAGTTGTGCATTTCATGTTGAAGATATTGTATAACTGGATGGTATACCACCAATTAATGAATTTATCATTGAAGGTCTTGGTCAGTTCACTGCTAGGCCCTTCTGCATTTCAAGCCCGTTTTGGCATTGATCAGATCCACATGTAATTAGTCATTTTGGCTTTGATTGGATCCTGTTGTAATCTATCAATTGCTTTGCTTTCTCTAAGCATGCTTGTCCGTCGAAAAGGTGTTGATTTGGGTCGGCTCTATCGCCTGCATGCTTTGGTAATCTTGTTGTCTTTATATTTCAGCAGTGCATTCATCTAGATAGAGTGTGTGTTGTCCAAAAACCGTATGCTCTCACCTTGCCCACACTAGGAACTTGGTAATCAAAAAGTGCACAGACTTGTATTTGCATTTTCTATATTGAAAAAAAAGAATATTGGTGTGGGGTTATTACGGTAGTATCAGGGTTGGTGGTCCTGCCAGCGAGTTTTTCAAAGCTAACACTTGTTGTAGAGTTTACAACCTTTTCAATTGTGATAGAAAATACAAAAATATTTTGAGCCTTGGTTTCTTCAGTCTGTGAAATCATGGCGTTAGCCAATTTGGGAATGAGACTTTATAGAGTAGGGAAGAAACTTGAGCAGCTGCCCCAATTAAAAGATGTTCTAATTAACACTTTAAAGGAAGTGGAAGTTTGTTTTTCCATTGTAAAAAAGTCAAATGGTGAAACCTTGGGATGGGCAATGAATTCATCAATGATTGCTTTGGTTAAACCCGAGACCCCAATAAAGATGTAAAACTTGTCGTTACCATTTGCTTTAGTGAAATTACAAGATTAAGTACTCCTAAAATTCCACATGACAACCATATGATGAGGGAAATATTTCAATTGATTGTGGAGAGTTTTCAAGTTTCAAATGATATCAAAAGTCCTTTTGCTAAGAGGGTAACAATTCTAGAAACTATTGCTACAATCAATTTGTGTGTTGTGATGTTAGATTTAGAATATGATGATCTTTTTGTTTTTGATTTTTTGTTTTTTTTTATAAATTTATTCTTTGTTTAGACTATAGGAATTGGTTGGGTATCCGTCCCCCTATAAACTGCAGTGCGCTTGGTAAAATTTTTTCACGTGACCGGTGGCGTTGGCACGACACGCCCTCCGGTACCACGGGTTTGGGAGGAGACTAGACCTCGTGACCTCTTGCCTGCAACAGGATGCTTTAGCCAATTGAGCTAGGCCCCCCGCCCCTAGAATATGATAATCGAAAGTGATGATATTCCTCAACCATTCTCTATCAGTTTTGTTGGCTAATGTGAGAGGATGAGCAGAAATTTTCACCAATTGCACATTCTCTAACTAAATGTGTTGTCAAACGGTGTGAGAATAAGTCATAATTATCAGTTGAAATGACAGCTGAAGAATTTATTTTATGTAATCAACAAATGTTTTGTTAATTACTTTTTATTTTATTTTGAATATTCATATTTTTTCTTTTTAATTAAGAGTTGTGAAAGAGAAAGAAGCTTCTGTATTTACTTCAGCAGAATAACCTAGTCAAATTACTTGAATATCAAGGGGATGGGTGATGATATACTTGGCATCAGAATATTCAAACTTAAAAAAATTAACCTAATTGAAGGCATACACTTATATTAGAGTGATATTTTCAAGACTTTTATACAAGGTGGAGCATGATCGGCTTGTCTCCAAACCTTATGCAGCGTAGGCGCTTGCTGTATAAAGCACTTTTATATTTGATTTTCCTGAATAACCTAGTTGACCTATTTTGATATCAAGGAAATGGGTGATGATGAACTTGGTGTCAGAGTATTCAATCTTAAATAAGACACCTATTTGATGGTATACCTATGTATTAGAGTGCTATTATCAGGCCTCCTATATGGTATATTAGAGTGCTATTATTAGGTCTCATATATAAGATAGAGCCTGATCAGCTTGTCGGCAAACCTTGTGCATTGTAGGCATGTGCTTTATTTAGTTTGATAAATTTGGCCAACAATCAAAGGCAAAGCATTTCCAAGATTTGCTTTGGCAATCATACCATAAGAGATTTTGACAAAACACCTTGTAATGTTCGACATGATTATGACAGAAGTTATACCACAAGGACATGATTATAACTGATATTGGTGTCTAATTGTGTGAATGAGGTACAATAATGTCACAGGAACTTCTACTCTGGAGTATATGAAATTTTCATCCCAAAGCATTAAAAAGGTCCATTCTTGCTGAGTATTAGAAAATGACAAAAACAATGTTTTCCAGATGATATGTTGGCTGTTTGTCAAAGCAAGGCTAGCATTTCTTATTCTTTTTCCCTTCATGTCCTTATATTAGTTTTCATTCTTGGACTTTTTTTTCTTCTATCAGGTGAATTTCTATTTGATGTCTTTTCAATATTTTGATGTTCTTCAAAATGTTGTATTAGACAATGGAATTCATGTCTTGAGGAGCTCATTTCTCTTTACTGTATCTCTCGAGGAATGTGAACTTATATGGTTGGTGTTATAGTTTTACATGGTTTACTTTCATTTTAGGTTTTTGTATTTCTTGGTAACCTCTCTTTTTGGAGTGTAGGAGATGCTTTAGGTACCCATGTTAGTGACATTATCGTTGGTTAAACTTTTTGAGTACCATTGATTGATTTTGGTCTTTTGTGGATATTACTCTAATTTCTTTGTTTGAATTTCTCATTGTGCAAATACTGATATCTTCTGTCTTTCTGCTGTTTGAAGCAGATTTATTTATCATTTTGACAAGCCTTGCTTGCTGTGCATGGTCTAACTTGATGCATCTTCTACTGCTTCGATTGTGAAAATTTATTTTCTTCGCTAAAATGTCATAGATGGTAGAATATTTCTTGTTCAAAGGTGTATGCTCGGCTCCAATGATGGTGCCTTTCCCCCAAGTTATTGCTAGCATGTTGCAGATAGTCCATGCTCATCTCATGGTTTACTGTGTACACATTATAGATGTCTTCATTAAGAATGTCATTTTTCTCTCTGTGTGGCAACTATAGGAAAACATTCTTGAATCTGCAAAATATGTTTAATGAGAGGCCTCAAGCCATTCATTCTAGTATAGAAGGTTATGAATGGTTTTCATCCCCACTGCACATCATCATTGTGTAATGGATCAGTCTGGTTCACACAAAGAAATAGCAAATTCTTGTTGAAGCATGCACTTCTTCTCATTACATAAAAAATTAATATGGTGGCCACACTGAAAATAATGTCCTACTTTTCCTTTGCCATTTACCCAACGGTCATCCCCTTTATGGAGAATTTCTTGCTGCAATTCAGATGGCTTCTACCAGAGCTTCTTCATTTTTTTAGGTGATTTTCTCACATGTTTCTTCATCTCCTTGAAAGATTTCTTTGTAAGATGCTTTATCTCGTTCGATGATTTCTTTACAGATTTTTTACCTTCTCCAGATGACAGTTGTTCACAAGTGCCTTCATATTCTTCAGAAGGGTGCTCCATACAATTTTTTTCTTATTGATGGCAATTGTTTTGCCAGATTACTTTCCTGAATCTTTTGTAATCCTTTACTGAAGGATGTGCTACTATCCTTCTTTACCTGCTATGATTGACTAATGTCCATTCTAGCTATAAAGGACAATGCACATTAGATGTTGAAGTATAGGAATGGATTCTGAGTGACTTTGTACTTCCTGCAATGGCATTTTGAGACAGGTTAAAAAAGCGATTGTACATAACAGGCAAAATCATTTGCATAGAATATGAGATAAGAGGATAATTATTTTTGGCAAACACAAAGCTGTATCCTTAGGACCCATCTAGATTCTAAAATCTAACATAAAAAGCACAAGGCATGTACTACTAGTGAGGAGAATGATTATCCTTCTGAGTTCTACTTCTTATTGTCAATGTCACTTATGATGGCCTAACGGTGGTTGGGAGTTTGGTGATAACTGGAATATGGTCACCCAAGCACCCTTCACATATTCCAGTGTTCTGAAATGTACTAGTTTGGTTTCATGTTACGAAGAAAAACATATTATCCACATATTTTAGCAACTTATATGATTTAAACCTGGATATATTAACTTTCCTATACATATCTTTCTGGAATTAGAGACTCAGGCATACTAAAAGGATCAAATTGTGGGTATGGATATTAGTGTACCAACCCATTTGTTTCTTGTCTTTGTGTTAAGTTTGCTAGAATTTTATCTTCTTTTCTTGTCTCAGTTGATCAGTTTGCACCTCCAACAAAGGTTTATGGTCTTACTGTTGCTGTTAACTTGTGCTTCAGATATACCCACTGGCAACATATGCCATGCTACTTATGTAGCATTTCAGTCTGAGACAACTGTCTTTTCTTCCATTCTTGTCTGCCAAATCTTAACTTGAATAACACTAAGTATAAAAAAGCATTTCCCTTTTTAAATAGCTAGCTAATATTCTTATTTCCATTGAACAGATTCCTATACTTAAATAGTTAATCCTGTTTGGTTGCTTTCTTATCACAGTTCGTCCCTCTCATATGTGCACCTAACATTATAGGGCTAATTCTAGAAATGTTTGTTACTACAGAGCATAGAGCATGAAGGGCATTAAACCCAACTGTAGGCTATTGTCCCTTCATGTAGGATTTGGGATAACTATTCTGGGATTGTAACCAGCTCATTTTGTTTCTGGGATTGTAACCAGCTCATTTTGTTTAACTGTCTACTATAAATGTTAATAACTAAACTTTAAGTTACTAGGATATGGGTTTAATACAGTTATGGGGATCACAGGTTTAGTACAGTTTTAATGTCTTTACAGAAAAGATCAAGTATGTATATATATTATAAATATAAAATATAGACACAATAAACAAAATATACTAAAAATAAATAAAATTAATAACAAAACACTACCGATAACTTATAGTTCAATGTCAAATCAAAATCGTTTATGTTCTGTTCAAATGGGAAACTAGTCAATGGTCAAACAACATAGTACATATTCAAACTCAAATACTAGATGAACAAATTATCATATTGCTTTTCATCGATAGTATCACTATCGATATCAACATTTAGTTCATTAGAAGAAGATACAGGACTGGCACTAGTGATATCAACATTTAGTTCATTTGAAGAAGACACTTTCATGGTTTGCAACTGTAATATATGTCCACATCTGTGTCTTTTTAAATTAAAACAACAAATATGTGCTGGAAGCCTGAAAGATTTTCTACGCAATTGAAGGTTTAAGTCAACCCTTAAAGATGGAAACATATAATTAGAGACGTACAACATTGTTAAATGTTTCTTTAAAATATTATTAACCAGTAGATTAAAGCAGCTGTTATCCATTATTCTTGGGATATCAATTATATGTTTCCACTGGTGGCCAAATCTGATATGATTCAGACAATCTCAACTGTAAATAATCAGGTCTAGGAATTGTTCTTTACCGAGAAATATCTCAGTATATTTTCATACTTTCAGCTAATGTTAGCAGAAAATGGACAGCCAATGGATGTTATGGTTTTAATTAAAAAAAAATCTGTATATTTTAGGTTGTTAGTGGCAAAAGAAGACATTGAGAAAAAAGTGAAAAAAACAATTCTGCCAACTATCTAATAATCATATCAGTTATATTTATTTACTTTGTTTGGTTTGGCATATAAATTAATTTAGTTTGTACATATTGTCAAATGTGGTTTCAAACAAAATCATCACTTAGAATTGAAACTTGAATTATTACTTATTATATTTTATTAATACATTGCTACAAAAATTCAATATATTTATTTGTTGTTTGCATGCGTTATTTTATGTTTTGTAGTTAGTTATTAATCAAATTACGAAATTAAAGTGTTTATAATCAAATCTCTAAAAATTAGCTACTTCATCTATATTATTTTATAGCTCTTTTTTTGTAAATATAAATTTTATTTTATAGTTATTTTATTTTTATTAAATTGTTGTTTGTTTGTGTTATTTTATGTTTTGTAGTCATTCAATCAAAATTGGGAAATGTTTAAAAAATAACTACTTAATCTTTTATTTTAGAGTTTTTCTTTGTAAATATAAATGCATATGTTCAAAATTATCAATAGGAAAAAGAAATTAAGTGTGCCTAAAATTAAGAGTGTTAAAGAATTAGTTAACATTCGATACAATCTTAAATTGATTTCATTTTGATTTCAAATATTTGAAATTATATATTTATTTTCATTATTCAATCAATAGAAGGATATCAAAATGTTTTGTATTAACTTTTTAAAATATTAAAGTTAAGTTTTATTTTACCGTACTTTTAATCAAATGTCTACAAAATAGCATTAAATATATATATATCAATTCCATTAAATCTAAAGCGAGTTACTTTGATAGCATGCATTTTCTTTATGTTTACTATCCTTTATGCATTTTTCAAATTAGTTTAAAAATTATATTTATTTTCCTATTTAATAATATTGTAAGAGCTAATAATAATTTTCATGCACAACAGCGAAATGTTAGATCAAATCCATACAACATGGGCATACAATTGGTTGTCAAAGTATCACCCATATCTTCCACCCAATGCCCTTCGTATAGAGGAATTGAGTGTTTGATATTGGGTGAGAGATAGGATGGTGAAGAGAATAAATAACAATGGACCAGAGACTTCTCAAATAAAATTTCCCAATTATGATGTATATTTTAACTCCCTGTATGAATCAAAGATCAAAATTAGCTTAGATGTCAAATTTTATCATCTACAGATTGAGATTATAGATTTTTGTGATTGGCCAGTTGCTTTTTACCATGAGATTCGAGATCTTTACCTCATTGGATGCATATGGAAGATCATAATTAGACCAACAATAAATATCAAAAAACACATTCTATCTGATGAATTGAGTATGAAGTTCATGAGATTTCTTAAGGGACCATCCAAAATTAGTAATCGCATGGGCCCATATGAGGAATGGATTCTCGCAGCTCTTAAGTTCAGGTACTCCATTAGATTCATGGTGCATCAGGTAATGACATCATTTAGGTCGTTACATGAAAACTATGTTATACCTACCTTGTTTGTTATGAAGTCCAACTTAACAATTAAAGTTCGGACTAATCTTGATGATATTAAAGATGGAGAGTTATTACTAGTGCATCCATGGTTAATTAGATGAAATGATTGTACAAAAATTATGTGACAAATGTTCCCAAACTATATAAACATTGTATATATGAGTATATTCAATTATTCAGTTTTGATAATATTTTAAAAATTGTGTTAAATTTATTACTCATGCATGAATGCTTAGTTAAGTGGAAATATTTTTAAATCTTTATTTGACAAGTGTTTGTAAAACCAATATTTAAACATAGTATTTATGTTTGAATTCAATCAAATGAAATTATATTTTTTTGGTGGTATTTCAAATGATTTTGGTAACATCCCAATTAATACGTTATTCAAATAGTTAAATTCTTTATTCAAAAATGTATTTAAATGAAATCAAATAATCAACTAATTGCATGAAGTCTTGTAAAAATTTAGATAAAATTATTTAAAACTTAAACACAATACATGGGAATTAATAGACTAAATAATGCATAAAAACAATCTAAATAATGCATAACAAACATCTGATCAAACCAAATCATATATATATAGGGGTTTCAACAAAATCATTTGACCTTATAGAGGCAATTGGGTTTTCAATTATGATTTCCGATTCGTTATGTGAATCTCCCATTTTAAATTAGAGTATTCGTTGAAAGTCCAATTGCCTATGTAAGGTCAAATATATATAGTTGAAAGCCCAATTGCCTCTGTAAGGTCAAATGATTTTGTTGAAACCCTTGTCAACAAATGTGCAAGAACAGTTTTAGAGTATTGCAATAAGATCGTCAAAGAAATTTAAAATACAAGCTTAATAGTCGATGATGTCGAAGAACTATAAATAATGACAATGGAAAATGTTGCGAAAAAAGTTCATGAGGCATATAGTATAGTAGTTGCATTTCCAAATATGCTCAAAGAAGTATATCGTGATCACTATGAAAATAAAGGTCGTAATACCATTCTCATTGTTGAAGAATTTGAATGTATTTACATCATTACAATGAGATGTTATTAGTAGAATCACTTCTTATTTGACCTTCAATACTTCTTATATTTACAAACTTTGTACACATTGCAAAAAAGGTTTATTAATTTTGTTTAACTTATATTATAATACAAAAAAAAGAAATTTAAATTTTTTTTTGAAGAGGATGTGTGGTAAAATATCATACTTCCATTTCTAATATTTTTTCTTTTGACAACATATTTTGTGCTACTCATTATTTGTAATGTACGTAGTTTTTTTAAATGTGTGGTATTAAATATATATTTTTAAGTGGATGTGTGCCAAATCTATATGAAATATTAAATGTGCCTCAAATATAAGTTAAATATTTTTAAGAAAATGTTTAATTTTTTTTCACATTTTATCCTATGTTAATTTCAATTTTTAAATGATTTAAAAATTGATGTTGTACAAATGATAATAGCAATTAAATATATATAAGAAATTTGATTTTGATCTATATAATTGAAAAAATTGAATGCCTTGATAAATCTCCACGCACTTTATATAAATTAAAATTTAAGATTTATATTTATATTTTTAAGAAATTATTTAATAAATGTTTGCAAATCAATCTTAACCTAACCCTAATCCTAACTATCTCTTTACCCTAACCCTAACTAAATCTCTAGTCCTAACCATAATCTTAACACTAACTGTATCTATTAATCTTAACCCTAACCCTATTCCTAAGTCATTGTCTAACCCTAAAGCTAACCACACAGTGACATTAAACCTAACTATATCTCTAACCCAAAATCTAACCCTAAGCATAACCATAACCATGATGTAAATTGTAACCCTAACCATAATCCTAACCCTAAAATTGATCTTAAATCTAATTGTAACCCTAATCCTGATCCTAACTTTAACCCTAATTTTAAGCTAATCTTCATGCTAACCCTAATCCTAATCCTAACTATGTCTTTTAACCCTAACGCTACTCTTAACTACATCTCTAATCCTAAACCTAACTATATAATGACCCTAAACCTAATGATATTTCTAACTCAAAACCTAACCCTAAGCATGACCATAACAATTATGCAACCCCTAACCCTAACCTTATTCGTAACCCTAACCTTCACCTTAAACCTAATTGTAACCCTAATCTTGAGCAAATCTTGATGCTATCCCTAACCCTAATTTTGATGCTAACTCTAAGCCTCATCCTAATGCTAATTGTAACCCTAATCTTAACTAAATCTCAACCCTAACCCTAATCCTAACTATATATCTAGCCTTAGTCTTGACCTTAACCCTAACCGTAACCGTAACCGTAACCCTAACCATATCTCTTAACCCTAACCCTAACCCTAATCTTGATAACCTTAACCCCAACTATTACCCTAGCCCTAACTATATCTCTTAACCCTAAACTTGACCTTAAACCTAAATGTAACCCTAATCCTAAACTATTCTTCATGCTAACCCTAACCCTAATCCTAATTTTGATGCTAACCCTAACCCTAATCTTGATGCTAACCCTTACCCTAATCCTAACTATGTCTCTTAACCCTACCCCTACCCCTATTCTTAACTAAATCTCTAATCCTAAACCTAACTATATAATGACCCTAAACCTAATGATATTTCTAACTCAAAACCTAACCCTAAGCATGACCATAGCAATTATGCAACCCCTAACCCTAACCTTATTCATAACCCTAACCTTCATCTTAAACCTAATTGTAACCTAATCTTGAGCAAATCTTGATGCTATCCCTAACCCTAATTTTGATGCTAACTCTAAGCCTCATCCTAATGCTAACCGTAACCCTAATCTTAACTAAATCTCAACCCTAATCCTAATCCTAACTATATATCTAGCCTTAACATTAACCTTAACCTTAACCCTAACCCTAACCCCAACCACATCTCTTAACCCTAACCCTAACCCTAATCTTGATAACCTTAACCCCAACTATTACCCTAACCCTAACTATATCTCTTAACCCTAAACTTGACCCTAAACCTAAATGTAACCCTAATCCTAAACTATTCTTAATGCTAACCCTAACCCTCATCCTAATGTTAACCATATTTCTAACCCTAACTATCTCTTAACCCTAACCATAAGCTTAACTATATCTCTAGCCCTAATCCTAACCTCAACTCTAAACCTAACTATATCTCTTAACCCCAACCTAACCTAATCCTAACCCTAAACTTGATCGAGGACATAAATATAACCACAATCTTGATAACCTTAACCCCAATTATTACCCCAACTCTAAGTATATTTATTAACCTTAAACTTGACTGCAAACCCAAATGTAACCCTAATCCTAATGCTAACCCTAACCCTAATTTTGATGCGAACCCTGACCCTCATCATAATGTTAACCGTATTTCTAAACCTAACTATATCTCTAGCCCTAACTATATCTCTAGCCCTAATCCTAACCTGAACCTTAAGCCTAACTATATCTCTTAACCCCAACCTAACCATAATCCTAACCCTAAACTTGATCCAAAACATAACTATAACCCTAATCTTGATAACCTTAACCTCAATTATTACCCCAACCCTAACTATATCTATTAACCCTAAACTTGACCCTAAACCTAATTGTAACCCTAATCCTCATGCTAATCCAAACCATAATCCTAAGCTAATCTTGATGATAATTCTGACACTAATTTGATGCAAACCCTGTCTCTCATTATAATATTAACCCTATTAACTCTAACCCTAGCCCTAACTATATCTCTAGACCTAACCCTAACCTTAACTATATCTCTTAACCTTAACCCTAACCCTAATCCTAACTAAATATTGATGATATAATATTTTTTATTATAATATTATAAATATACTAAAAATATATTTATATATTTTACCTTAACATTTAAATATTAAATTATATATATTATTTTTTAAAATTGAATTACAAATATTACACTATCATATTATAATAATTTAGTATAAAATGGCCCATGAAGGGGCCTGGTTGGGATAAACCAACGGTAAAAAAGGACAAGGTGGTTGCTTGGGAGAAGCAGAGGGAGGGGTGGTGGAAAGTGAATTTTGCTAGAGCCTCGAAGGGTAACCCTGGACCGTCAAGAGCTAGTGTTATAATAAGAGATTGGCTAGGCAATGTGATTGCCTTGGGAGCGAAAAAGTTAAGGGAGGGAACTGATAATTTAGCAGAGGCTACAATTGCTTTGCTGGCGGTGAAATTGAGTAAGAAATTAGGTGCCCCAAAATTACAAATAGAAGGCGACTCCTTGATTATAGTACAAGCGATAATGAATGGTGTGGGAGCATGGCACCTCCAAAATACCATTGAAAGAATCAGAGAGGAGCTATCATCGTTTGAAGAGTATGAGATAAGCCACATAAGGTGAAGTGGAAATGCATAAGCAAATGTTCTTTCAAAGTGGGCAGTAAAATTTAGTATGGTCGGGGAGTTAAAAGTGGAAGACTTGATAAATGTAAATTTGTGTGAATAATTTTAAATGTAATTAAAAGGTGGTAGGGTGACGAGGGAGGGGTTTTTTTGATGTGTAAGAGAGTGTTCGGTTTTTGAGATCAAGGACATTTGTATTGAAGTTGAGGGAGATGGAGTAAATGAGAATACAAGCTTAATTGGAATAGTAGCCGGCGGAGGCTAGAAGTTCTTAAATGTGCTATCGCTTATCATTACTTGCTTGTGTGAAGAACAAGCAATCAGTCAACAAAGTTCTTGGCAATGGAGTTGTTGTGCGAAGGTTGGTAGTTTTGGTGCTTTCCCAAAATTGAAGATGGAGGCCGGATTCACCCTTCGTTCAAAGAGGCGACTGAATCCTTTTTGGGGGGAAGCCACGGACCAGCGATTGGAACGTATGTTTCTGGTTGTAGACAAATGACTTTTCTAGAGTATTAGGTTGATAATAGGTGAGACCTTTGGTAGTTTGATTCATAGACATCGCACAAACATGGATATATATTCCTTAATTGTGGTGTGAGGTCTTGACCTGGGTGAGCAAGTTGAAATCGTCAAGGAGGTGATGGGGTTGATTGTCCATGAGGATTTTTTAGATGGTCTGGACTCGTTTTTG
This sequence comes from Sequoia sempervirens, assembly GCA_007258455.2. NCBI lineage: Eukaryota > Viridiplantae > Streptophyta > Pinopsida > Cupressales > Cupressaceae > Sequoia > Sequoia sempervirens. The sequence goes on along the minus strand of VDFB02181285.1, from coordinate 51,098 downwards.
GAATGAGTAGTGCTGAATGTGGGTGTTGATTTTAGGGAAGGAATTGCAAAGGAGGTAAGGGTTGGAGATGAGGGTTTGGAGCCATTTATCCGGGGCCCTAAAGATGCACACAAGAATCAATGCAGGGAGGAGGCGTAGCATGGATGGCAAGCTTTGAAAGTCTTTATAGGCACTCTGAAAGTGGACAAATGTATTGCACAGGCCGAGGGTGATGAGCAAAAGCTGTTGGTGGAGGCGTGCGAGGCAGGGCGTCCAAAGGCAAAAGGCACGAAGCACGCATTGGGGAACGACAGAAGGGCTAGGAGGGTCTAATGTAGGTGTTTGTTTTTTGTTTCGAATATGTTCCAAGTCAGTCCGGGGTTAGACATTGTTTTGGTGTGTTTTATGTTTTGTTTGGTGATCTGGTGGTTCGTGTTGGTATGTAATGGAGAGATTGTGAAAGGTTGATCACCAGATAAATTGTAGTCATTTGGAACTGTAAGTCTTTTAGCATGTTTAGATACTTTGTGGTAGGGTGCAATAATTTTTTTGGTGGGTGATAATAGAACTTACGAATTGTAATATTTTTATTTAAGTAATATAATATAAATCCAATTACCGACCAAAAAAATAATTTAGTATAAAACATATAAATATAAAAATAATTTATTTAAGATATTACATGTTGCGTCGCGACTACTACTAGCATATATACATTTAATAATATATATAAAATACACTGAAAGATATTCTTCTCAAGGCATCTATTTTTTAATCAAATTGAATAGGCACCTCGAGAAGGATATCTCTTGGCGTATTTTATATATATATATGCTAGTAGTTATTCAATCAAAATTGGGAAATGTTTAAAAAATAGCTACTTCATCGTTTATTTTAGAGCTTTTCTTTGTAAATATAAATGTACATGTTCAAAATTATCAATAGGAAAAAGAAATTAAGTGTGCCTAAAATTAAGAGTGTTAAAGAATTAGTTAACATTAGATACAATCTTAAATTGATTTCATTTTTATTTCAAATATTTGAAATTATATATTTATTTTCATTATTCAATCAATAAAAGGATATTAAAATGTTTGTATTAACTTTTTAAAATATTAAAGCTAAGTTTTATTTTACTATACTTGTAATCAAATGTCTACAAAAGAGCTACTTCATCTTGTAATTTACGACTTAAAAAAAAATAAAAATGTACATATTCAAAATTAGCAATAAGAGAAAGAAAATAAGTGTGGCTATAATTAATAGTGCTAATTATGGTAAAGGATTATTATAATCTACTTTGCTATAGTGTTAACATTAGATGCTATTTTAAATTTACTTAATCCAGGAAGGCACTTCCCCGGACATCATTGAAAAATCAGACAACGAAAGTTGCCCCGGTATTCCAATTGCTTCAGCTCCTTCAAACAATTGGGATGGAACTTTTGCAAGCGTTCGAGATCTCTCGAACGAAATCACTATTACTTGTTTTGATTTTTTGCAAAAAACAAAGAACTTTGTTCCAAATATACAAAATTTCCAAGGTTTTGCGGTGCAATCGATGAAAGACACACTATAGGAATTCCATTCAACTTGTGACAAGCTAGTTGCCTTTTGTACATTTCTATGGGAAATACAAGTTGATGAGCACAACGGGCAGGGCAGTGCTCTATACATCACACGTGCATTCAAGAACTATATAAACAATGTTTGATAAACTTTTGTTCTTGAAAAGTGTATATTGTGCAATGTTGTAATGTGAATACGAGCACTCCCAACTATTACTAGTGTCCTTTTTTTTAACTGCCTACGATGAATGTTATTTTCGTAGTGCAACAAACAAGGCTATGTTCCTTTTAGTAAAAATAGATTCCTCAAGTTCCTTTAAAGTATGTACTACACATCTAGTTCACAACTATGTAAATCACATGCTATATTGAAATGAAATTATGTCATCTTATATTAACTATAGAAATGACTTATTTGTACTTGGCGTTATACATATGCAATTGTGTTGTACTTTTCTCTCACACTTTCACTTTTACACTTTATGGCATCACATTCCATCTATGTAGCATTCTTAAATTGTGTATGCATGATTGCAATTATTAATATAGATAGAAGAAAATGTGTTTTTCTTCTTAATAAGTTTATATATTTACAACCCTTTCACGTATAAGTTTTCAATGTTTTATCAAATGTGTTAACCCTATTTTCCATTATAATTAAAAATAGATACACCCATTTTTTATTCCAAAGTTCAACCTTCTTCAATAATAGAATGTCAATTAGTTTTAATTAAAACTAAGCTTTATTTATAATAAACATTGAAATTAGCAATCATGTTGTACAAGTCATTTTTAACAAAACCATTTGTTCGTTGTGTCAGGGACTTGTGCTCATCACGTTTTGTACTCTTTCTTACGTCCACAAGATGAAATTAGTTTGAACCAACTAATTCCCTGTCAAAACTACAATATACTTATTATCTATAGGTATGTTTCCATTTCCTTCTTTCTTCTTTAATCTTACTATTTAGCTTCGATCTGCATCTTTTAGTGTTTTTATTGACAAGGACAAAAATAGATAAACTACCTTTATGGTTCCCCCATTAAATTTTCTTTCGACTCCATTTAGTTTAAATAAAAAAGGAAAATTGCATGCATTTTCCCTTTGCATGCTTTTATAAGAAACATTGACTTTTGAGTTATTATATTTTAACTTCTAAACCATAGATTACTTATCAACTCATCGGATCTTATATGAATCTTTTATCTCCCTTAAATTATGTCTATCTCTTAGATGCAAACTGCAATCACATTATGAGTGAGGACAACAAAAACATACATCCACATCTCGAGAAGTCTTCACTATTGCAAATTTATTTTTTTCATTCATTTTACAATGAATTGTGATTGTAGGTAAATTTCTTAAAAAATATAATACAATTATTGTGAGCTTGGAACAAATTTGATATGATATCATCTTTTATTTGTATACAATTCTTAAAATGAGATTTATTCAAATATGTTCCTTCACATATAGTTGAAAAATGCTTATAAAACTTAATTTTCATTACCGTTTGTTCCGAAAATTTCTCTTTTTACACAAAAGCATCATACAAAATACAAAGTCTTGTACCTTTTCAAAAATACCACTACGTATTTTGGAAAATTTTAAAAAATTGTTTCATGGGATATTTTGCTTCTAAAATGTTTTTTCACATTTACATGTTCTCAAGGTTGCATTCGTATACAAATTAACCAATCTATCAAATCTTCTAAAAAGTAAAACCCTCTTTTCCTCAAATTTCTCTCTTGTAGGGAAAATTCACATTTTAAACATTACCTGATTAGAAATTCAATTTGCTTGCGAGCTTAATGAGAACAACATTCAATCTTTTTGCAAAACCTAATTATCATATTTCTACTTGCTCGTAGGCACATATAGCACACTAAATTCCAACAAAATAATGGCAATGTTAACTACAAATGCCATTGCAGATATTCTTGTTGGCATATATGGTTTCAACCCTATTTTGCAAGTTGCATCTATTGACTCCATTGAATAGGCTTGTTGTACACTTTTCAAATACCATGTTCAACTTTTTGATGGTTTACATACACATCATGCTTTACTTCCTGATCAATTCAACAATCTTGTTTTGGAGGAGGCTTTAGTGAAAGGTTCTATTATCCAACTAAAACAATATTTTTCCAAGGTGTTCCATAAATTTACGTACATCTACCCTTTCCCAAAACTATTTATTCCTTTTTTTTATTCCCTTGCATGCTCTTACTAAATGAATCATTTTTTTAAATTGCAAGGCTATCATAATCAATAACTTTGATTTAATTTCAAACAATGCACCAATTGATGGGACTCCAACTCCTCTCCTCCAATGTAGAAGCTCCCTCCCATCAAGTAGCTCTCAAACCTTGTTGGGATCCTCCTAGTCTACAAATGATTCATTGCAAGAAGATGGAGACCCTTAGACTCAACATAGTATATCGCCGTTTAAACCAATTTTGATAAGAACTTTAACCCCATACCATAAGAATTGGTCCATTCAGAGTCGAGTCTTAATGAAGTCTCTAATCCACGAATTTAAAAATGTTGGACATGATGGAAATTTTTTCGGATTTGATTTCATAGACATAGCAAGGTCTAAAATACATGTCTTGCTTTTTGAGCTCATTGATGAGTTCTACAATGCTATTTACTCTGATAGTCTTTATGTGATCTCCAACGGGCACATCAAAGTTGTGAACACAAAACATAGTAGCTCCACATATCCCTATGAAATATTTCTCCATAGCTCATCAACAATAACTCCTTTCACATCCTTGAAATCCACAATACCCACACATACCTTCCATATTAAGAGCATCAATTCATTGTCGTCATTTCCTATCAATTCCCTTGTTGATGTCATTGGAATACTTTTAGCTATCTCCCTTGCATCAACCATTCATAAAAGAGATGGTATAGAGACAATCAAATGCACTGCTACACTCGTAGACATGTCAGGTTGTACCATTGATGCTACACTTGGGGGTTATCATTTTCATACTGATGGGATATAGATATCTGATATGCCTATACAACCAAACCCTCATGTTATTTTGATTAAATCAGGACGTATTACCTCATGGTGTGAGAGAGGTATTGATACTATTTTCCCAACTATAGTTCTAATGAACCCAAATTTACCAAAGGCCTCAAGCTCTCAAACATGGTATACCAATACAAGAATTGCCAAGCCCTTTAGTTCCTTGTTGAAAAACCACCTTTCTCCCAAAAAGTTTGCAAATCCAGTCTATCTCATCTCTTGCAAATACAAGCATGCTTGAGAAAAAAAATGTTTGCGTAAAGGCCTCCATTTCAAAATTGCACCTTGACAACTTCTATTACCTTTCATGCCCTCTGTTGATGGATAATAAAAAGTGTAAGAAAAAGGTTTTGTAGACTTCCCCCAATACTTTTCGCTGCCCAAAGTGCTTTACAGATTTCCATGGATGTGACTTTAGCTACATGCTCAAAATGGACTTGAAAGATGCAAGTGGTGAACTCCTAAAAGTTATTGCATTTGAAGGACCAAGAAATTCCTTAATGGGTGTTGCCACATAAGATTTTCAGCCATTGCTAGCTGAACCTAATGTTGGTCAAGACATTTTGGGCCATGTTGTTGGTGGCCAATTTTTCATTGAGCTGGCCATCAAAATGATTCCATTTGGTGGCCAGGAAACGCAAAGCATTGTTATTACTGCTATTAAGCCTATTTAAATATTGCACTTCACTCTTCTTAGTAATATTGTAAACTCTCAATGCCCATATATGTAATTATTCTCAACAATTGCAAATATTTTTGTATTATTTGAAACATTGCATGTCCATATATGTAAATTTGCTCATACCTTTTCTTCCAAATTGTTTATTCTTAGCATATGTTTTGCTTTTATGTAAAAATGAACGTGGTATTTCACATATACAATTGAAATCACTTATAAAAATGAACACCATCCCTATTTTTTTTACAGCATTATGTACATTAACTGTCCATTTCTTTATATGTTTTGGTTTCCTCTTGTGTTCCAAATTATTGTACCGCACTATGTCCAAATAAATGAGCTTACATTGTCCACTTTTCCAGAGTCTTCCACTAACATCTTAATTATGCAACAACTTCAAATCTTGATACCACAAATCTAAGCTATGTGGAAACAAGCAACACAAAATATGACTCCTTAGAAGACAACATGTTGACAACAACTTCCTTTTTGTCAAATCTCTCGCATGCTCATACAGAGGTTGAAGAAGCACACTCTTTGCTACAACTAGGTGTGGGACAACCGACCCCAATCATTGAATGGCCACCCCTTTCTCCATCTCCTATAAATGAATACACCACTGATGGATTATTTGTGATGGAATTCCCCACTTTTTTTTGAAAAGGAAAAGTTGCATTCAAACAACAACCTATCAAAGAAATTAAACTGCATGAATATGCTCTCCATCTTCTAAGGTACCATGATAATAGGTTTGGCCAACACCCTCGATTTAGGTACTTCATACCAAATATTTTTATATGTCATCGTAGCCTGAAAACCTCCTCTATATTTTTCAACAAACATCTAGATGGTAACCTACCTTTGAAAATCTTTGACCTTTTGCAAAGATTGAAGGACATGCCAAATGAAAAACTCGTAGATCAACTCATGTGATTTAGCTCGTCAATTTGTGGCACTCGTCCATTTTGGACCTAGCATCGAGGTGAACTTTCTGACAGGGTCATTCAAATTGGTTTCCCATCACTCTTCTTCACCCTTAGTGCAATAGATACAAAATGGCTTGACTTGCATACCATCATGCCTACCAAGTCACCTAGAAATCCTTCAATGGCCTCTAGATGGAGGATCCAAAATATTGTTCAGAATCCACACCTTACCACAATATACATGCACCATGGGTTCACTACATTTTGGGAAGAGATCGTGGAAAAAATCCTTGGTGCATCAAAATATTGGTATAGGCAAAACCTTTCTTTTCTCCTTTTCCTACAATACACTCTTACTTTGATTGTTTGCTAGAAATTGCCATTTCTTTCATACATTAGACTCTTACTTTGATCATTTGCTAAAAAAATGATCATTTCATAGGTATGAATGGTAGCATAGAGGATGTGCACACATCCATGATTTCCTATTGCTCGAACAAGCTCCAAACATTAGTAAATTATAATGGAATAATGTTCAATCTGTACAAAGTGCACCTGATTACATAGATAGATATGTCTCTGCTTGGAACCCACATAGCCTCCAATTGAGAAACCAAACATTTCACCGCTCTATTGTAGATGATCCTTGTTTTCTAGATACAAGGATCATGTTAGCCAACCCTTCAATTGACTATTGTGAATTGGTCAATCGTGTTCAATTCCACACAAAATGTACTTTGCTAACATGCCTTAGGAGAAAAAGGTGCATCTATAGTCTGTCGCTATAAAGCACCATGGTACGTGCAAGATAAGTCAAGTCTTTCAAGTGATGAGACTGGCTGACCAAAGCACATACCAACTCGCAATGATGACGGCTTAAACCTCCACAACCCATCTATCCTCTCTAATTGGAGGGCTAGTGTAGATTTCTAGCTTGTACTCTCAATTGATGTTGTTCTCAAATATATTGCAAAATATGCAACAAAAGCTAAGCACAAATCCGAAAACATATCAAGCCATGCTATCTTGCATTTCAACCACTTTAGAATTAGAAATGCTTGCCCCAAATGCATTTAGAAAAATGCTTACTGATAGCCTTGTGGATCATGATATTAGTGGCCAAGAGACTTGCCACCTTTTATTGCAATTACCCCTCCATATCTAGTAGGGCATTTGTTTCTTTAAATGTTAATCACCACAAATTTCAATGCGTATCAGTCTCACCCATGTCGGTTACCACGTCACCTACATACATTGTGTACCATAGAAAAATGGATCATTGACATTTTCATGGTCTTTTAGGTATTTCTCTCATGATGCTTGGTCTATTTTGCTTTGATTTAATATTGCAATGTAACTTCTGCATTCACATTAGGTCCTAAAATTCAAATTATGATGTCTTGTGAAGGTGTTGTAACACATTTCTACACTTTTCTAGACTCTGCTCATTACAATTCACTTAAAAATCACCTTTTCGTCAGTTATCAAGTCCTATTTCAAAGTGTTGTAAAGTCTTGTAACAAGATTTCACGCTTTTCTAGGATTTCTATTACTATTTACACCTTTCTTATGCTTTATTTGACCCCTTTATGCATTCATAAGACTTAATTAAGTGTGTTTTTGAATGTAAACCCAACAAACAACATTAAATGCAACTTAATTCCTGACACCCACTTACAAGCCCAAGGTGGGACCCATTCACTATGGGTGGCGAATGAGTCCCTCTTGGCTCCAAATTCAAAATAATTCAAATTTTCTTTCGGGTTTTTATTCAAAAATACCTTATGTCGACCTGTGATGTATTATTGGGTTATTAGGGCATAAGTATGTATAAATAAGTGTTTTTACATCCATTTTAACCCCCATTCATTCACTAGTTCATTCAAGCATTCAATCTCATTCATTATCAAAGCATTATTCAATCAAACACTTATTAAACATCTTGAAGTAGCCATTGACATATTTTCATACATCTTCAACAAGGTTGTGCTGAGTTTAGGACATTTGCATGTTATTTATTCATCATTCCTTGTTCATTTCATTCCATTTTTTATTAAGGGTTTGATTACCAAAGTGGGATTTGACCAAGGAAAATCCCTATACTCTAACCCCACTAACTCATTTGACTGCAAAATTCGACGAAAATTTTTGACGAAATATGTATAATTTGATGTATTGTCGGTGCTTCTAAAATTTGATGTGTAATTTTCAAAATTTTAAAAGTTTATCCCTGACGTTCGTCGAAATTTTGACAAACAAATTTCGACAAACATGAAAAATAAGAAAAAAATCAAATTGTGGCCGACATAAAGAAAAGTGAGTTCGCTGATTTATTGTGACAGTGTTTTGCTATACTTGCGAATTTTCTCTACTTGAACAGTTTGTGGAGAACTAAGGACGATTTTCTTGGGAAAAATTAGAAAAAATTGAAGAAGATATCGCCAGGTTGAGGGTAGTCATTGTCTTTTTCCAGAATTCAGTTGTGAAGTCAGATTTGTAGTTCCAGGTTTGAAAATCATATTTTAAAGCAACATCTCATCAATTTCATTTTTAGAGGTTTAGGGTTTTGATAATTTCATGTCCAAATTTTGTTGTGTGGAATCACCATAAGATCACAATCAAGGAACAGATTCTTGTGACTGTAATTATGTGATCCATAACTCTATTGGTCATGTGGCACAGTTGTGCTATAACAAATACATGATGCATTCATGTGTGACCCAAGTTTAATGTGGCTATGTTGTGATAGAAATGAGGCACTCATATAATGTAGTTAATTTATCTGTATAATGTAGGTGTCAATCATCATTGGGTGCATTCAGGTTGTCTCAAGTTTAATAGGTTACGATGTAATTATAGCATGATCCAAGAGTGATTACCTCTTGCTGCAATAAAAGGCCTATAACTCTGGTTGATATGCAATGTGGTTGTGTTATATCAATTATGTAGTGCATTCAAGCACAACCCATGTTTAATGGGTTATTCTAGAGAGTGATCAAGATTTTCTAAACCTTATGAATATTACTTAAAAGTGTATAACTTAAACTACAAACCAAGTTTGTTACATACTTGAATGCAATCTTGGGTTACCACAAACTATAATAATGTGATATGCTAATAACCATTATGGAAAGTATTAAAGAAAGACTCATGCTATATAGAATACATTTTCTTGATCAGGTTTACATACCTTAATGATCAAACACAAGCTTCCCAGACACTCTAGGATACAATCCAAGATCATACCACAACCTTGTCAAGACAACTAATTTTCTGACCCAAGATTTAAGGTTGTTTTTTAATACCAACAAAAACATTGGTAAGAGAATAATTAGGGTACAAACTTAGGCCTCCATAGAAACATAAACAATAAATTTAGCGGATTAGTGAGGTTGCAATACCAGAAAGGTTGAGACATTGTAGCTAATAACAAAAATTTGCAATCTAAAGATTGTAGCCAATAACAAGCACACTATGAAGCTTAGTGAAATTTGTAAATGCAATCTATGGTAAGAAGAATGACAGTCACTTGAGATGTGACCGTCAAAAAGAGGCTGATCAGTGACAAGATAATAAAGCTCAAACCTTGCATAGTAAAGTGGAGATTTTAATAGTGAGTTTCATTACCCCCTTGCTGACCTTAAGAGTTTTTCAAATGCTTTTGGTAGTGTTAGAAAAGGAAAATGCAATCAGGGAATGACTGTCCAAATTAATTAACAGTGGTAATCATAGGTTCAATTTTTCTTCTTAGCCATTATATAATGGAGGTAGTGGATTGCATGTTTGAACAGTGTTTTGAGACTCATCAAAGATGGGAGAATAGTGAATAATACCTTGTGGACTGTGAAGTAGTGTCAATAAGGTTGAAGGATCTTAAGATCTACAATACCATGAAATAATGAGTCCCTGTAGTAAGTAGGCAGTCTATAGGGCATAGTTTGATTTTATAGAAGGATGCTCATGAAAGGAATCTTCAAGTGATAGTGAGTGAACTATTTGAGATTGCAATTGAGGGTGCAATACCCAGTCTTAAAGGAAGTTAGCAAAGTAGTAAATATGCAAGAAAATCAAATTGTACACAACAAAAAATTTACAATGTTATCTTGCATAATTCCTTGAGTTTGAAGACAAAAATATCATTGTATCTTGATGAAAGTGGTGACCTTAATGGTCAATCACTGGCAACCATGATTTTAAAACATGTTATTGTGCTTATGGAGGCAACATTTTAAGCAAGGCAGTGAGTGAGTGGTTTGGAACAATGGCGGTATGAAAAGGACTTAGTTTATATGCATACTATGCGGTCTAGCTTAAGACAACATTCTTAGAAGAGATTGAAGGTGGATTATGGAACTCAAGGGTTACCATGAAAAGTTAAAGAAAAACAAAGGGCCCGAGATCTATTTAAAATCCATAGTCATGAAGATATTAAAGATGTCACATGCAAAATACACAGTAGTTGGAGTAATAAATCTGATTGCCAAAGGGATAGTGTCTTTGGGTCGGTTAGGAGATCTCACATTATCTAATTATAGGGAAATACATCATTTATTTATTTTTTTTTTAATTAAAAGAAATCATTCTAAAACCCTATATAGGATACATTGATACTTCAAAAGCCTCACAGAAGGAATTTGAGATTATGCAAATATATGTCAAGTACATACCTAGATTACAAATAGTAGCAGGAACAATGTAAGATTTGTTAAACAGAGCAAGAATGAGATAAGCAACAATAAATCCTATGCCTCCTTTCAGGCACATCTCCTCACTGTTCTCTATCATTTTTTATTGAAAAACTTCTCCATTTTAGCGGTCTATGCTTGAAAATAATGTTTTGACGAAGGTTTTAGAGTATGTTTATTAAAATGAAAACTCCATTCTAGTGGGATACGCCTGAAAATAAGATTTTGACAAAAGTTTTAGGGTATGTTTATTAAAGTTTTAGAGTATTTTGGTGGGCTATATTCTTGATTCCTTAAATAATTTATTCAAATGAATTGTGACTAAATAAATGGCTAAATATTTAGTTATTTTTATTTGTGACTAAATAATTTTTAATCAACGACCAAACTAGTAATTTATTTACTCATTTATAGCTGAGTTGCAAAAAATGAGCAAAATTTAGTCATTTTTAGTTGTTGTGACTAAAATTTTTAGTCACCTAGTCATTTATTTGTCAAATTCTACTAGTGTGTGTTTCCTTGTGTAATTAGGGCTCTCTCAATGTTGAGGGCCCTAGGGACAAGGTCGTCATAATAAGTGACACATTGCATCTTTAACTAAAAGGATAAATCTGTATTGACATTAGCAATGATGATTCTGACTTGTTGCTCCTTAGGAATGGGTCACTTGCTCTTACTAGCTCACTACCTCCATCGTTGTAAGAAGTTTGTGATCAAGTTCAATATTATGATTTTAGGAGTCTAACGGTTGGAAATCATAGTAAAATCATAATTTAATAAGTTTTGGAATTAACATTTTAAAGTGTTTTTTGGGGTCATTAACTTCATATTATCTTCTCTTTTGCAGGGGTGGTTGTATGCCAAAATTTTTTGTTGTAAAATATAAAATTATTAGATTTTGTCACCTATCTATGAATAAAAATTATTGGAGTGTGAGTTTGATATTTTTTGGAGATCTAAATATTCAAGCTTGGTAAAGAAAAATCATGTTAGATAATATTAGTCCAGAACAAAATGAAGGGAGCAAACATTATATTTTTGTATTTAGATTGAAAGGGTGATGGGAAATATTCTTGTCTTTTAATAATTGTAAGAACTTTAAAAAGGCAGATAGCTTTTAATACATAGCGGTTAAGAAATATTATGGCGGCATGGTCCAGTTGAAGGGGCATGATTATTGTATTGATAAGTTGTTCGTTATATGTGTTTTATATTGATTGAATTTGTAAATGTTTATATAGTTTTAGCATTATATATATATATATATATATATATATATATATATATATATATATATAGAAAATCGCACGATCCACGATCATTTGTTTGTTGTGTCTATCGTTATTATAAGGGTGGGGTGCACAGGAGCTGTAGTATAGTTATCGCTGGCGCGGACAATGGTTTTGCAAAGCGGACGAGCGTGGGTACATGAATATAGAAAGATGAAGTTAATGATATATGGAAGAAGATGATCGTACTTTCACAGAAAATACAGTTGAAGATGATGGTGCGGATACATTGATCCGTGACACATTTAGTGGTAGAAATTTGTCATGATGATGAGATGACTTTGATGATGTTCATGATTTCTTTTATCTTGAGGCATATGAGTCCGCACATGAAGGCTTCCCAAACAAGCTGCTACCTGTTGTATTGTTGTTGTTGAGAGCTTGAGAAGGTTATGAATGGTTTATCAGCAGCATGAAATTCATGGATGTTAAGGTATGTCATATATGTCATGCTTTTTCATATTTTAATTATTCATTAGTTAAATCACTAGTAAATAAAGGATGAAATATGTACCATTAATATTCTTTATATTAACAATTTTTTTTGTAGATTGATTGGTGAATTTTTATTTACCACCATCAAATATTTTACACTTGCTCATACCGAGATTTATTTGACATTATGAAAGATATTAGAATGGAGTATCAAGCAACAGATGCATGTCCCAATGACCATATTATATATCATAAACAACATGAATGCCCAAAATGTCATATCAGTAGATATCAAACATATCAACTAATAAAAAAGGTGCCTCACAAGGTTCTTCATTATATTCCCATTAGTCCACGTATGCAACGATTATTTAGGTGTGAAAGCTTAGCGCAATTTATGGATTACCACACACGAAATAAAAGTGGAGATTACATTATTCGAATGTCTGCGGATGGTTCTGCATTTAGGGACATGGAGGAAAAATGACCACACTTTAAAGAAGAACCTCGTAATCTCAAGCTTTTATTGGGAGTAGACGGTGTCAATCCATTTGGAGAGCTGAGATCTATTTACTCGGTGTGGCCTGTTTTTGTTATCAACAATAACTGTTGGAAAATGTGCCTCAAGCTTATTGACATGAAACTCCTGAAAGAGAAAAATCGGTGAGACCCTCTGGAAGTCTTACCAACTAGCAGCTGTGTTCAAAAGTTTAAAAGTCACTGAGACATTGGTTCTGTCTTGCTGATGGGAGTCATCGGCAAGACATGTCTATCGCTATGAAGATTCCTATCTCTTTCCATCTAGGCAGACCTCTTGCTGATTGGTTGGTTCCTGGTGATTATCGGGGAGACTCTTGGTGATGAGTGGCATCGGGGAGAGACATGAACCTTCAGAGTGACTCATTTCAACAGAGTATGTCTCGTCGACGATTATACACAAGAATGTCATCGGGGTGACATGAAGGCTCGATAAGAGTCTAAGTGACAGTGGAGGTCTCACCGATAGTTTAGCTTTCGATATGAACTCTTGGCGATAGTGTTTCTCTTGCCGACAGGCTGGTGCATTCGATATGATCTCCTACCGATGGCTGTAATCTCGTCGACGAGTATGCAACTTCGGTGAGAACTCTTGCCAATGGTTTTCCTCTCGCTGACGGGTATGATTTCGATATGAGCTCTTGCCGATATCACTTGTCTCACTGACAACTTTGCACGATGAACATCGGTGTAACATAAGGTTATGTAAGACTCTTAGCGATAGCGATGGTCTTTCTGATGGTTCTGTAGTGGATATCGATGTGATGTCTTAGCAATAGAGTGAGTCTGGGTGACAAGTTTGAACTCGATATGACTCTTGTCAATGGTAGTGACTTTTTCTGATAACGATAGTTAGACATAGTGGAATCGAGGAGACATGGCCTAGTGTCTCACCGACATGAGATTTCATTTGAACTTCTTTGATCGAATGTCTATCCTACATGGTCTATTCTAAGCCAAAGAGAGAAGCAAAATGTGAACCGTTAGCAGTTGGACTGTTGCGACCATTCCTATGAGGGAGATGGACAGACTGTGAGAGAATGAATTACTCGCTGGCAATGGCAGATGACTATGAATAGTGTGAGATAACAAAGTGTTGCTTGATTGAATATGAATTGATCTAAGTGAATTCATTGTATGTTTTCAAAGAGCTATTTTGTATAAGATTGATCAGTGAATGTTCCTATTGTAAATTGACATCAGAAAGTGAAGTCTATACTCTATATGTAATTTTGTTTACTATAATACAAAGAGGCTTTTCTTGGTGTGGTGGGTTTTTCTCTCGTAAGGGTTTTCCCACGTAAATCTGGTGTTCAATTGTGTATGTTCATTTTTTTGTTCTGTTATTCTTTTTAAGTGTATCTTAATAAATTGTAATTTTAAAATTTAAAGTCATATTTGCATTCTTTCCTGAGGTTTTGACGTTAGGAGAGTTTGTTCCGCACCTAAGCTTTCCTTACAAGTGGTATCAAAGCCTGACCAGTTGTGTTATCCTTGTGGGTACATTGGGTTTTTTGAGTCAATTCTGTTCAGTGGGAGTCTTGTAGAAGTCTGGTAATTCGAATTACAGCTTAAGATGGCAAGCACGTCAGGAAAGATTGAAATTGAGAAATTCAATGGCAATAATTTTAAGTTGTGGAAACTCAAAATGGAAGATCTATTAGTTGACCGTGATCTTTGGCTTGTTGTGTCTGGAACAAAACCTATAGGCATGAAGCAAGAGGATTGGGACCTTGCAGATCAAAAATCAAAGGGGCTAATAAGGCTCTGTTTAGCAGACTTTGTTCTTCTAAATGTTCATGAAGAAAATACTGCATCTTCTTTGTGGAAAAGAGTGGGAGCTATTTATTAGGGCAAGTCCTTGGTGAATAAATTGTTCTTGAAGAAGAAGTTGTATTCTTTGAAAATACAGGAAGGAGCATCTGTTGTTGATCATTTGAATGCTTTCAACATGCTGATTGCTCAGTTAACATCTATGGGTGTGAAGATTGATGAAGAAGATCGTTATATGCTATTATTGTGTTCTTTGCCATATTCTTGGGATCACTTGGTGATGGCTATTGTGAGTACTACTTCCTCTTTTAAGATAGAAGATGTTGTTGATTCTTTGTTATCATAAGAGATGAGAAGAAAATCTTCTGAGATGGCGAAGGAGGCCCTTGCTGTTAAAGGCAGATCGAAGGAAAAAGGCAAGAAGTCCAAATCAAAATAAGAAGGGAGATCAAAGTCTCCTAGTAAGAAGTCCAAGGTAAAGTGCTAGAATTGTGGGCAACCTGGTCATGTCCGCAAGGATTGCAAAGATGAGAAAAAGAAGAAGAAGAAGTATTCTTCCGACAATTCTTCAGTGATGTAGTAGCTTT
>VDFB02181285.1:0-35496 GCA_007258455.2 Sequoia sempervirens | reverse complement strand
CATTTTGGGAAGAGATTTTGGAAAAAATCCTTGGTGCATCAGAATATTGGTATAGGCAAAGCCTTTCTTTTCTCCTTTTCCTACAATACACTCTTACTTTGATTGTTTGCTAGAAATTTCCATTTCTTTCATACATTACACTCTTACTTTGATCGTTTGCTAAAAAAATGATCATTTCATAGGTATGAATGGTAGCATAGAGGATGTGCACACATCCATGGTTTCCTATTGCTCGAACAAGCTCCAAACATTAGTAAATTATAATGGAATAATGTTCAATCTGTACAAAGTGCACTTGATTACATAGATAGATATGTATCTGCTTGGAACCCACATAGCCTTCAATTGAGAAACTAACCATTTCACCACTCTATTGTAGATGATCCTTGTTTTCTAGATACAAGGATCATGTTAGCCAACCCTTCGATTGACTATTGTGAATTGGTTAATCGTGTTCAATTCCACACAAAATGTACTTTGCTAACATGCCTTAGGAGAAAAAGGTGCATCTACATTCTGTCGCTATAAAGCACCATGGTCCGTGCAAGATAAGTCAAGTCTTTCAAGTGATGAGACTGGCTGACCAAAGCACATACCATCTCCCAATGATGACCGCTTAAACCTCCACAACCCATCTATCCTCTCTAATTGGAGGGCTGGTGTAGATTTCCAGCTTGTACTCTCAATTGATGTTGTTCTCTGTAGACATCCAAATTTGGACACTTAATTTATCCAAATTTATCACTTTTCGTCTAAACATCCTCTTATCCGAGTTAATTAAGTAATATTACTATTATTTAATTAATATCTTTAATTTTGCTAAATCCCTAAGGTATTTAATTAAATACCTTACCCTCCTTAATCCCTTTCTCTTTTTTCATCAAATATATTAAATAAATATTACATTTATTTAATTCCTCAAATGTCATTTTCATCTAATCCTAATCCATTTCCTAATCTCTTCATTAAGGATGTGCACATGCCTAATCCTTGATTAGGATGTGTCACATCCTTCAACTTTTAAAAGCTCTGCTTTTAATCCCACTCATTCCCTAATTATCCTCTAATTACTAATTTAATTAAGCCTAATCTCATTCCAAAGAATTTTTGTAATTCCTTTTTATTCTTCCTGGTAGATTTCTTCTTTTATATGTGAATTTTAATTCACATTCCATCCTTTCCAAGGCTTCTAGAACCTTTGGACTTGTCAGTCACACCTCCACATGTGAGCAACCTTGGACTTTGCTTCAATCTCCACATGTGACCGTTTCTCCCAATCTTTTTGAGCCCTCCATATTTTATCTTTTTAGACCTTCTTCCTAGGAACGCGGAATTTTATTCACACTTATTTCCCCAACCATTTCTTTTCCCATGTAGATTTTTTGAGAATTCCAAAATTCCTCAAATGTCTCTTTCACTCCCACTTGGGAACAAGAAACCCCTTTTTGTGGAAATCTCCTCACTCCCCAAGGTGCATGTCCTTTTCCACCTCATGTACCTTCTTGACAACTCATCTCCATCTCATATCCCCTTGGCCACTTCACCCTCCACATGTCAAGATGTGAGGGATCAGGGTTCTCAACCCACCATAGCCCCTTCATCTTGGCCTTGTTGGAGCACTGGACCGCTGAATTCTAGAGAATTCACTCTTTCTATAAATACCCTCCTCAAGGGCATTTTCAACACTTTTTGATTCGAAAGCAACTACATGCTGCCCATTTGAATCCCTCAATTTCTACCATCATCTAGCCATCCTTTTAATCATTTGCACCCCTAATCTTGCATTTAGCCATTCAAGCAATCATCTAAGGAGCACAATAATCCATTCCAAGCAAGTACAATCAAAGAGATACCAACAACAAGGGAGTGTAAAACTATTTGTATTTCATTTTGTTCATTTTCCTTTTAGTTATATCACTCTTTTGGCTAATCTTGAGGTGTCCTTGGTATTTTGTTATTCACATTTTCTTAGTCATTTTGCACGTTAGAGTAGGATAGATATCAAGGTATCACATTTCTAGCACGCCCGGTGGGACCCACAAACGGGTTCTTACATTTAACCTTTGTTTTAGCTAAGAACTATGCAGGAAAAGGTCGCAGAAAGGCGGAAACGCCCTGGTTTCTACTGTAGAAAGGCGGAAGCGCCCCTATTTCTATTGCAGAAAGGCGGAAGCGCCCTCTGCCTTGTCGCAGAAAGGCGGAAGCACCCTCGGGTCTGCTACAGGAAGGCGAAAGCGCCCTAAACCTCAAAGTTTTTCCTTTTTTTTTCTAACGAGTGTGCTGCAATTAGGGGTAAATTTAAAAGGTTTTCCTAACACGTTTCTTGCAGTAGGAAGGACACAACTTTCCTGTTCTTCTTAAAAATCTAACAAAGTTTGTCGCAGAGGGGCTGCAACTCCCCACTTTTTACGCAGCGCCCCACTTCTTACGCAGTGCCCCGTTCTTACGCAGCGCCCCGTTCTTATGCAGCGCCCCGTTCTTACGCAGCGCCTCGCTTCTTACGCAACGCCCCACTTTTGCGCAGCGCTCTTTACCTTGCCGCAGAAAGGCAGAATCGCCCCACATCTTGCTGCAGAAAGGCGGCAGTGCTCTCTGCCTTACCACAGAAAGGCAGAAGCGCCCTGATTTTTGCTGCAGAAGGGCGGAAGCGCCCCAAAACAGTGCAGTTTGGAAGGTAAAACAATCAATTTTGCTTCGTTTTTGCTCCCGTTTTTTGCTATTTTCAAGTAGTAACCCTATAACATTGTTTTGGCAAGGATATTGGTGTTTTTTGCTAACGTTTTGCAGCATATTGTGGCGTAATTTGACCAAGGATGAAGAAGAAGAAGATTAGCTAACATTTGCTTGCAGGGCCATTTATTTGATCAAATTTAAAAAAAAATAAAATATATCTTTGCTGTTTTCAAACATAGTCTAATTAGGGGGATTGAACTTTGCTGTTTGCTGTGATTGCTTGTTTTTGTGCTACCCAAGGGGGCATTAATTTGTTTTCGCTTTCCCCTTGCACTTCGTGTGAGCCTGGGGAGTAGTTGGAAACGGTTAGTGTCTTCTTCCTAGTGGGACCTGCTTGGGGATTTCATCACCCCAAGGGACGATTCCAACCACGCGTACCAGCGGGGTATATAAAGGGGGGGAGAACGAAAGTTGTACTCCAATCCAGTTGCGTCGTAATTGGCAGAGCGTCGAAGATAGGGTGATACCTAGATAGACGTGAAGAGTTGGTCTGAGCTTTTCAGTATCTCGCTGGGGTTCCTGACTCACGCTTGTGACGGACTGGTGTTCACGGTTGTGCCTCACGTACCGAGAGTATATCGAGGACTCCCTAGAAGCCTTGTGCATCCTAGATTAAGACTTTGTCTTGCCATACCCTTAATATTAATCATATGATTGTGCTTGTTTGAAGTGTTTTCTGTGAAAAATCTGTGAAATCTTTGATACTTTGGCCTTACTTTATCATTTTGTGTCCTTGCCATAGCCTTTGCCAACAAAACCAAGTTCTGTCCCATTGCAGAAAGGCGGAAGCGCCCCTAATTCTGCTGCAGAAAGGCAGAAGTGCCCCTGATTTTGCTGCAGAAAGGCGGAAGCGCCCCTAATTCTGCTGCAGAAAGGTGGAAGCGCCCCTGATTCTACTGTAGAAAGGCGGAAGTGCCCCTGATTCACTGCAGAACGTTGTCTACACCCTTGATTTTGCTGTCAACGCCCTACAAGTACCCCATTTGGATTCATTTAGCCTCTAAATCACCACTTAATCGTTCCCAACCATTATCCCATCATCCTAAGTCTCTATTTTGTCATTCTAAGCCTCCCAAAACCTCCATTTTATCCATTTAAACCTCCATTCTATCACTCCAAATTTTCGTTAACCATTATAAATCCCCATTCATTCTCCACGAATCATCTTTAATCCACCTTCTTCATTTTAATTTTCCATTCACAAGTCCATACCCTCACATTGCGACTTTACCATTCACATCCTCAAACATTACCCATAGCCAAACCGTCCTAACATTGTATTACAAAGTGGTTATCCAAATTGACTATAGCACTTGAAGTTGATTATTAGTCTTTAACTTCAACCCCAATCAATTCGCTTCCATCTTGAGGTGAATTCGGTGTTGTAAGTTATCATCCTTGGCCCAATCAATCCATTCCTGTTTTAAGGTGGATTCGGTGCCATAATCATTCTTCTAATCAATCAAAGCTCTAGGCACTAAGAGTAACTTACTTTGATCAAGCTTAAGGTCTCCCTCACATCTTTCCTCATCCAATCATACCCATCCAATCATCCAAATCTATCAAAATCAATCATTCGATCAAATTGTCCGATCAATCAAATCACATCCATTCAACCAATGCTATCTTACTGATCTTAATAATCCAATCCAATTCAAAATCAATCCCATCAAAATCCAATCTTGCCAAATCCAAATCCAAATCCCATCAAAATCAAAATCAATCCCATCACATCATTCAATCATCCTAATTTGAGATTTTGTCCAATCCTGATCTAAGCTTGACTTAAATCCCAATTTGAGCTTTAGTCCATCATCTTTGATCCATTTTATTTATCCTTTCATCATCATCAATCCTCATTCTCCATCAATAGTAGTCAAGGGAACCCCTAATTACGTGGACGACGATAACGAAAGTCTTGTCGATCAAGAAGAATATGACATAGATCCCCTTGATGCTATCGTCACTAGTAAGCTTTCTCCATCCACTTTCCACAATCCAATCACCCCTTCCAGTTATCCCGCTATGTCTTCATCCATGCCTAATCATGCTCCTTATGCCACCTTTGACAATGGATATCCAGTATCTTCTTCATCCCCATATTTGTCATGTCTTTCATCTACATCATCCTCTTATACATCTACATCCTCTTATCCTAATTTTCCATCCCAATACCCCTATTACAATTCCCCATACATGACCCCCTATCCTAATCCTCTTTTCCAATCTATCCATACTAATCTTACATCCACACCCTTTTACCTTAATCCTACACCCACATATCCTAATCATAATCCATCATCCCAATACCTTTATTATAATCCATCCCCCACATCCTCTTGTCCCACTACACCACCTATATCCTCTTGTCCTAATCCACAATCCATGTCCCCCTATCTTAATTCACCACTCTAATATCCTTACCTTAACCCTCCATCCAATCCTCTAGTCCTCCATCTACTCCTAGTCCTCCATCCAATCCCATTCATCCATCTACTCCTAATCCCCCATCTACTTATAGTCCTACATTCAATCCCATTTCTCCATCTAACCCTAGTCCACCAATCCATAATCCCTCATCCATTTCTACCACCATAGCCAAGCCAACCATATGCAAGTCTCTCATTTCAGAAGTTCTCCAAGGACTCATTACAAAGAAGCCATCCCCAACTCCACATCTTGAAGTCATGGAACCATGCCATCTAGATCCATCATCCATGGTCACTAGTGATGAGACCCTTCTCCATACCACACCTATTACTGCTGTTACCACCCCTAGTACTGCTCAAACCATTGAAACCATTGAACCCACTAAATCCATTGAACCCCCACCTCCTACTCCAAGAACCACTAAATCCATCAAAGACACCCAATTCCAATCCCCTCCCTCTACTCCTAGATCTACCCAATCCATCGAAGATACCCAAATACAATCCACTCCTCCCACTCCTAGTAGCACCAAAACCCATTCCAATGAACCTCATGAATCTTCCATCCCTCCATCTTCCCCACTTGAAGAGTCCCAACAAGACTCCATTACCATGCCTCCCACACATAATGAGTCACGCCAAGAGTCTAATCCAAAGCATGCCAGCATATCCTCTTCTCCAGATCAAGATCCTACCATCCCATCTAGTCCACCTCAAGATCACAACCCCCCATCCATTCCATCCCATGATCCCCTTGTCATTCAAGCTTCCACTTCTCCATCTCCATCTCCATCGCATGAGCCCACTACTACAAATCTAGATCCTATCATGGCCTCTACTCCCTCTCCTGATGTTGCTATCCCATCATCTCCTTCTCATGATCCCCCATCATCGCCTAAAAATGCTATCCCCACACCGCTTGCATATCCCCTTGGTCCTCTCACATTCCTCCATGGTGGTCTCCCTAAGAAAACAAAGCATATACACCCAACCCTCCTCTTCCACCTAATAATGAACTCAAGATCATTCTTCCAGAATAATAAAAACTTATCCTAGATCGAATGCTCAAGAGTATGAACTATCAAGGAAAAGGTTTAGGCCTTCATGAGCAAGGTATTATAGAGCCCATCCAAGCAAAGAACATTCTTGTATCTGCAAGGTCTTGGTTATACTCATGACTCACAATCCAAAAATGTTGGTACAACCTCTAGATGTCCTCAACGAACCTTTTCCAAAAGAAATATTGGCTCTTCCCATCGCCCCACTAGATCATATGTGGCCATCCCTCCTTCTATCGTATCACCTCAAAACAACCGTCCATCTTCCTCCTTCATCTGCTCCATCCATTTTGGGTCCTTACATCCTTCCATCTACCATCTCCAATCCTCCATCTACCATGCCCTTGTTTCCTCCAAGTCCACGTCTATTTTGGGCCCTTATATCCCAAAATCACCTCCTCCATCTCGTCCTATCCATCCTTTCATCCATTCATCACCTATCCATCTCATCCATCATAAACATCCCTCTCACATACCCTATAGTCAGGATCAACAAAGGCACTTACCTAAACATCCTCCATCTACACATAATCCCCATACTCCTACCTCCATCACTCCACATCATCCATCTCCTCACACCCATCCCATTGCTACTAAAAGCACTTTGGTTGTTAAAAAAAAAATGCATAAATCCAAGCATCCACATGAATCTATGGCTTCTCATGTCCCCTCCAAAAGACATGGTAAAGAAAAGAAAAATCTAAATCTACATCAAATCCATAGGCCACAAGGCCCACCAAAGCAAAGATCAAAACCATGTGGGTCCCAAAGAAAAAAGATGCAATGCCATCACATGAAAAATCTATAAGAACATCCAAAGTCGCTAATCCAAAAGCTAATCATACACCCCTTTTATCTCCTAAGTCTGTTTTGGGTCCTTATGTCCCGAAATTCACCATTCCATCTCCTCCATTATCCCCACATCCTCCATCCCTTAATCCTATTATCTTTCCACATCCACCACCACATGTGCCAATGTTGGTCCTGAACACATTTCCCCATCACATATCCACCCCATCATTCCATCCATATCCTTTGTAGCATCCCATCCATTATCCCATGTATCAACCCCATCAAATTCCTCTAATTCACGCTCATGCATAATCCATTCATCTTCCTAAGGTTGTACCAACATCCAATAGTCAGTTCGAACATGGGCTCTTACTACCTAGTATAGAACTTGATGCTTGAGTCCTTCATCCATATCCTTATCGCTTGTCTTCTAAATCCCCTTATCAACATCCCTATCCTTACCCATTTTCATCCCCTTGCTATCCACAAAAATCAAAAATTCACAAAAATTCAAAAATTCAAAAAAAATAAAAAAAATAAAAATAAAAATAAAAAATAAAAATAAAAATTCGTCCAATGGTGAAAACTTGGCAAACAAGTGCCTTGGATAGATACCATGATGAAAACCTGGCAAACAGGGGTCATGCGTAAATCCCCATCTATACTTGGGGGCAACTTCCTGATATGCATTCCCTCCATTCGCTATGCTTCCAGCTATGCAACCGTCTTCTTGTTATCCATCCTCTTCATAAATCCCCCCATCCCACCTACCTTCCACATCCTACCATCATATCCCGTTTATCTCCCATTTCCCTCCATCCTTCTTGTGATCCTTATCAAAATAGGGGCTCCTATCTATGCATGCTTTGGACACCTATTGGTATACATTCCCTTTATCCATGCTTTATCATATTCCTTAGTCACCCATCCTATCCTCATCTAATTATCTCCTTTATCTTCCCATCCACTTGTCTTCTATCCCTTATACCTCCTCATATATGACATATCTAGAGTGGGGGCATCTGCTTCCTTTGTGACATAGTCCTTAGAGACATCATCTATCATAACATCCCTTCACGACCCTATCCATCTATCCTAGCATCCCTTTCATCTCCCAATGTTTTTGTCCCTATTCATCTATCATAACATCCCTTTATCTCCCTATCCATCTATCATAGCATCCCTTCCATCTTCCCATCCTTATCTTCGTATCCATCTATCACAACATCCCTTCCCTCTCCCCATCCTTATCTCTGTATCCATCTATCTTAGCATCCCTTTCATCTCCCAATCCTTTTGTCCCTATCCATCTATCACAGTGTCCCTTCCATCTCCCCATCCTTATCTTCGTATCCATCTATCCTAGCATCCTTTTCCTCATCCAAATCCTTATCCCTCTATCCAATCCACCCAAACAATCATTTTCCTCCCCCCATCCTCTCCCCTCATCCCATCTCATAATCCCTTGTCATTGGTATCTAGCTATAGGCTTTTCCCCATGCAATCCAATGTCATCCATCTTATCGTCATCACTTCTGCTTCTTTTGCACATCTTTTCTATCTCATCATTCATCACTTCATCATTCATCTATATGGCATATCATTTACCCACTTCATCTTTGATGATTTGGATAACTATCCCATCCCTGAGCTTTATATAGTCACTATCCTCCAATCCAATCCAATCCACTAGGTCTATCCTATCTTGTTGTATCAGTCCCATCTTTTTATCCACTTATCCTATCATCTTATCATCCTTTATCCATTGTTTTCCTTTGGTCTTTTCGAACTACGTTGCCCCTGCGCTTTCATGTAGGCAAGATCGATCATTTGATCCGCCCCCGGGGTTCCATCATCGATCTTCATTGTCCACTTTGCTCTTCTATCGTCTATCATCAGTCTTTCTCCTTTTGTCCATCCTATCTTTACCATCCATCAAGGTCTCCATCTTGGTCAGTCATCCACCTTTCGCTGAACTACGAGGGCTCTGCGCTTTCACGTAGGCAAGGCTAATCTCTGATCGGCCCCCGAGCCCCTAGGTCTTTAGGGTGTGTCAGTCCAATGTCTTGTCTTCCTTGTGTCGTGCCATCAAGCTATGCCCTTATCTAGCTAGTTCTTCACAAACGAGGTCCACTTGTATCATGAGATCCAATTGATTTTGAACATCCCACGTCATAAAAATCTTTTAGTTTCGTATCCATCATCATCGGTCTCAACAGGATGCATCCTTCCTAACAGACCTCATCAATCCCATCCATCCCTTGATCCTATGGCAAAGGACATTTGAAATTGATTGCGATCTTTTGATGCTTTTGGCTTTTGTTTATCATTTGAGCTCCCTATCATCACTTCTTGTCAAGGCCACCATGATCCATCATATTATGGCGTGTTTTGATTGGTCCACATAGGGGCATATCTTGATCTTTTGTTTGATTGTGTCTTCTTGGTTGTCCCACGTAGTACCCACCAAGATCCCCGAGGTCTTGTGTTATGCTGGGGCATCATTTTGTGCTTATGGTTATCTCAATACCTGGCTCGACCAAGGTCTTTCTGACCTTGGGGTGTTGGGATAGCCTTCTTGTCTGTTGTGTTTATTTCATGCATTAGACACTATTACGCCTTGGTTCCACACACCCTGGCACTTGGTGTCTTATGCTATAGCAAAAATCAGTGCTCCAAAGATGACAAATTGCATTAGGATTGCATCTCATTTTCCATTCTATCGTCTTGCATGTATCCCCCCATCCATTCATCCTTCATCCTTATCTCACATCACTATCCAATCCCCATCCATTTCATTTAGCCCGAATCATCTAATCATATCCTTGGTCTTGTTTTCAGTTTTGTTACCAGCCTTGACCCATCATCATCATCATCATCCATTAGTATCCTTTCCTATCCCTTTGGTGTTGTTTTGGGATGTATCCTTCCCTCATCAACAACACTTTCATTATCATCATTGGGAGGTATTCTTCCCTATCATTTAGTGGTGTTTTGGGATGTATCCTTCCCTCATCAATACCACTTAGTGGGATGTATCCTTCCCTATCCTCGTGTTGTTTCGGGATCCTTCATTCCCTCATCGACAACACTCCATCCATCCTCAACCCATTTTGGCTTGTACCTTGACTGGGGCAACAACACCTTTTGAAATCTATTTGTGCTTCATCCATATCACTTACTCTCTTACCCATCACCTTGCATCATCTTCCTCATTTCCCCTTGCATCACATCATCTATTTCGAGAGCACACACGTGTTCTCTTCAACCCGCATGTCCTCTCGAGGGGGCATCCTTCATCCCTAATTTTCATCATTTTCTTTTTCCCTTCCTAGTCACTCCTTTGGATGACTGCATCTTTCCAATCTAACCATCTTCTTTCTAGGGTTCTATATTTTAATATTCTTGAAATGATGCTACTGCATCAATTCATCTCAAAAGAGGGGCAAGACATCCAAATTTGACAATTTAATTTATCCAAATACTTTTCGCCTAAACATCCTCTTATCCGAAGCACTAAGCACATTACTATTATTTAATTAATATCTTTAATTTAATTCCTAAGGTATTTAATTAATAATTAAAATCTTTTTACCCTCTTAATCCTCTTTTCATCAAATAAATTAAATAAATATTACATTTATTTAATTCCTCACAAGTCATTTTCATCTAGTCCTAATCCATTTCCTAATCTCTTCATTAAGGATGTGCACATGCCTAATCCTTGATTAGGATGTGTCACATCCTCCAACTTTTGCAAATTGGCTTTTAATCCTAATTAGCCCCTAATTATCCTCTAATTACAATTAATTAAGCCTAATCAATCTCCAAAGAATTTTTAATTCCTTTTTATTCTTCTTAGATTCCCCTCTTTTATACATGAATTTTTAATTCACATTCCATCCTTCCAAGGCTTCTAGAACCTTGGACTTGTCACAATCTCCATATGTGACCAACCTTGGACTTGTCACAATCTCCACATGTGACCAAGTCCCACCTTTTTGGAGCCCATCTTTTATCTTTTAGACCTTCCTAGGAACGTGAATTTTTAATTCACACTTATTTCCCCAACCACCTTTCCTTTTCCCATGTAGATTTTTGAGGAATTCCAAAATTCCTCAAATGTCTCTTTCACTCCCACTTGGGAACAAGAAACCCTTTTTGTGGAAATCTCCTCACTCCCCAAGGTGCATGTCCTTTTCCACCTCATGTACCTTCTTGACAACTCATCTCCATCTCATACCCCCTTATCCACTTCACTCTCCACATGTCAAGATGTGAGGGATTGTGGGTTCTCAACCCACCATAGCCCTTCATCTTGGCCTTGTTGGAGCAATCTTGATCGTTGAATTCTCTAGAGAATTCAAATTCTTCTATAAATACCCCCTCCTCAAGGGCATTTTCAACACTTTTTG
Source organism: Sequoia sempervirens (assembly GCA_007258455.2). Taxonomy (NCBI): domain Eukaryota; kingdom Viridiplantae; phylum Streptophyta; class Pinopsida; order Cupressales; family Cupressaceae; genus Sequoia; species Sequoia sempervirens. Next base: position 24,069 of record VDFB02181285.1, on the reverse strand, counting down.
ATTTGAGCAACTACATGCTGCCCATTTGAATCCTCAATTCTCTACCATCATCTAGCCATCCTTTTAATCATTTGCACCCCTAATCTTGCATTTAGCCATTCAAACAATCATCTAAGGAGCACACAATCCATTCCAAGCAAGGGCCAATCAAAGAGATACCAACAACAAGGGAGGTAAAATTGTTTGTGTTTCATTTTATTTACATTCCTTTTCGTTATATCACTCTTTTGGCTAATCTTGAGGTGTCCTTGGTATTTTGTCATTCATATTTCTAAGTTATTTTGCACGTTAGAGTAGGATAGATATCAAGGTATACATTCTCAAATATATTGCAAAATATACAACAAAAACTAAGCACAAATCCGAAAACATATCAAGCCATGCTATCTTGCATTTCAACCACTTTAGAATTAGAAATTCTTGCCCCAAATGCATTTAGAAAAATGCTTACTGATAGCCTTGTGGATCGTGATATTAGTGGCCAAGAGACTTGCCACCTTTTAGTGCAATTACCCCTCTCCATATCTAGTAGGGAATTTGTTTCTTTAAATGTTAATCACCACAAATTTCAACGTGTATCAGTCTCACCCATGTCAGTTACCACGTCACCTACATACATTGTGTACCATAGAAAAATGGATCATTGACATTTTCATGGTCTTTTAGGTATTTCTCTCATGATGCTTGGTCTATTTTTCTTTGATTTAATATTGCAATGTAACTTCTGCATTCACATTAGGTCCTAAAATTCAAATTATGATGTCTTGTGAAGGTGTTGTAACACATTTCTACACTTTTCTAGACTCTGCTCATTACAATTCACCTAAAAATCATATTTTCATCACTTATCAAGTCCTATTTCAAAGTGTTGTAAAGTCTTGTAACAAGATTTCACGCTTTTCTAGGATTGCTATCACTATTTACACCTTTCTTATGCTTTATTTGACCCTTTTATGCACTCATAAGACTTAATTAAGTGTGTTTTTGAATGTAAACCCAAAAAACAACATTAAATGCAACTTAATTCTTGACACCCAGTTACAAGCCCAAGGTGGGACCCATTCACCATGGGTGGCGAATGAGTCCCTCTTGGCTCCAAATTCAAAATAATTCAAATTTTCTTTCAGGTTTTTATTAAAAATACCTTATGTCCACCTGTTATGTATTATTGGGTTATTAAGGCATAAGTATGCATAAATAAGTGTTTTTACATCCATTTTAACCCCCATTCATTCACTAGTTCATTCAAGCATTCAATCTCATTCATTATCAAAGCATTATTCAATCAAACACTTATCAAACATCTTGGAGCAGCCATTGACATATTTTCATACATCTTCAACAAGGTTGTGCTGAGTTTAGGACATTTGCATGTTATTTACTCATCATTCCTTGTTCATTTCATTCCATTTTTTTATTAAGGGTTTGATTACCAAAGTGGGATTTGACCAAGGAAAATCCCTATACTCTAACCCCACTAACTCATTTGACTGCAAAATTCGATGAAAATTTCTGACGAAATATGTATAATTTGATGTATTGTCGGGTGCTTCTAAAATTTGATGTGTAATTTTCAAAATTTTAAAAGTTTATCCCTGACGTTCGTCGAAATTTCGACGAACCTAGGTTTCGTCGAAATTTCGACGAACCTGGGTTTCGTCAAAATTTTGACAAACATGAAAAATAAGAAAAAAATTAAATTGTGGCCGACATAAAGAAAAGTGAGTTCGCTGATTTATTGTGACAGTGTTTTGCTATACTTGCGAATTTGCTCTACTTGAAACAGTTTGTGGAGAACTAAGGACAATTTTCTTGGGAAAAATTAGAAAACATTGAAGAAGATATCGCCAGGTTGAGGGTAGTCATTGTCTTTTTGTAGAATTCAGTTGTGAAGTCAGATTTGTAGTTCCAGGTTTGAAAATCATATTTTAAAGCAACATCTCATCAAATTTCATTTTTAGAGGTTTAGGGTTTTGATAATTTCATGTCCAAATTTTGTTGTGTGGAATCACCATAAGATCACAATCAAGGAACAGATTCTTGTGACTGTAATTATGTGATCCATAACTCTATTGGTCATGTGGCACAGTTGTGCTATAACAAATACATGATGCATTCATGTGTGACCCAAGTTTAATGTGGCTATGTTGTGATAGAAATGAAGGCACTCATATAATGTAGTTAATTCAGTTTGTATAATGTAGGTGTCAATCATCATTGGGTGCATTCAGGTTGTCTCAAGTTTAATAGGTTACGATGTAATTATAGCATGATCCAAGAGTGATTACCTCTTGCTGCAATAAAAGGCCTATAACTCTGGTTGATATGCAATGTGGTTGTGTTATATCAATTATGTAGTGCATTCAAGCACAACCCATGTTTAATGGGTTATTCTAGAGAGTGATCAAGATTTTCTAAACCTTATGAATATTACTTAAAAGTGTATAACTTAAACTACAAACCAAGTTTGTTACATACTTGAATGCAATCTTGGGTTACCACAAACTATAATAATGTGATATGCTAATAACCATTATGGAAAGTATTAAAGAAAGACTCATGCTATATAGAATACATTTTCTTGATCAGGTTTACATACCTTAATGATCAAACACAAGCTTCCCAGACACTCTAGGATACAATCCAAGATCATACCACAACCTTGTCAAGACAACTAATTTTCTGACCCAAGATTTAAGGTTGTTTTTTAATACCAACAAAAACATTGGTAAGAGAATAATTAGGGTACAAACTTAGGCCTCCATAGAAACATAAACAATAAATTTAGCGGATTAGTGAGGTTGCAATACCAGAAAGGTTGAGACATTGTAGCTAATAACAAAAATTTGCAATCTAAAGATTGTAGCCAATAACAAGCACACTATGAAGCTTAGTGAAATTTGTAAATGCAATCTATGGTAAGAAGAATGACAGTCACTTGAGATGTGACCGTCAAAAAGAGGCTGATCAGTGACAAGATAATAAAGCTCAAACCTTGCATAGTAAAGTGGAGATTTTAATAGTGAGTTTCATTACCCCCTTGCTGACCTTAAGAGTTTTTCAAATGCTTTTGGTAGTGTTAGAAAAGGAAAATGCAATCAGGGAATGACTGTCCAAATTAATTAACAGTGGTAATCATAGGTTCAATTTTTCTTCTTAGCCATTATATAATGGAGGTAGTGGATTGCATGTTTGAACAGTGTTTTGAGACTCATCAAAGATGGGAGAATAGTGAATAATACCTTGTGGACTGTGAAGTAGTGTCAATAAGGTTGAAGGATCTTAAGATCTACAATACCATGAAATAATGAGTCCCTGTAGTAAGTAGGCAGTCTATAGGGCATAGTTTGATTTTATAGAAGGATGCTCATGAAAGGAATCTTCAAGTGATAGTGAGTGAACTATTTGAGATTGCAATTGAGGGTGCAATACCCAGTCTTAAAGGAAGTTAGCAAAGTAGTAAATATGCAAGAAAATCAAATTGTACACAACAAAAAATTTACAATGTTATCTTGCATAATTCCTTGAGTTTGAAGACAAAAATATCATTGTATCTTGATGAAAGTGGTGACCTTAATGGTCAATCACTGGCAACCATGATTTTAAAACATGTTATTGTGCTTATGGAGGCAACATTTTAAGCAAGGCAGTGAGTGGTGGTTTGGAACAATGGCAGGTATGAAGGACTTGGTTTATATGCATACTATGTAGTCTAGTTTGAGACAACGTTCTTAGAAGAGATTGAAGGTGGATTATGGAACTCAAGGGTTACCATGAAAAGGATTAAAGAAAAGACTGAGATCTATTTAAAATCCATAGTCATGAAGATATTAAAGAAGTCACATGCAAAACCCTAGTAGCTAGAGTAATGAATACAGTGCCAAAGAGGATAGTGTGCTGGGGCAGATTTAGGAGATCTCCACATTATCTAATTACAGGGAAATACATCATTTATTTATTTTTTTAATTAAAAGAAATCATTCTAAACCCTATATATGATACATTGATACTTCAAAAGCCTCCTCAAGGAATTTCCAGAGATTATGCAAATATATGTCAAGTACATACCTAGATTACAAATAGTAGCAGGAACAATGTAAGATTTGTTAAACAGAGCAAGAATGAGATAAGCAACAATAAATCCTATGCCTCCTTTCAGGCACATCTCCTCACTGTTCTCTATCATTTTTTATTGAAAAACTTCTCCATTTTAGCGGTCTATGCTTGAAAATAATGTTTTGACGAAGGTTTTAGAGTATGTTTATTAAAATGAAAACTCCATTCTAGTGGGATACGCCTGAAAATAAGATTTTGACAAAAGTTTTAGGGTATGTTTATTAAAGTTTTAGAGTATTTTGGTGGGCTATATTCTTGATTCCTTAAATAATTTATTCAAATGAATTGTGACTAAATAAATGGCTAAATATTTAGTTATTTTTATTTGTGACTAAATAATTTTTAATCAACGACCAAACTAGTAATTTATTTACTCATTTATAGCTGAGTTGCAAAAAATGAGCAAAATTTAGTCATTTTTAGTTGTTGTGACTAAAATTTTTAGTCACCTAGTCATTTATTTGTCAAATTCTACTAGTGTGTGTTTCCTCGTGTAATTAGGGCTCTCTCAATGTTGACGTCTCTAGGACAAGGTCGCCATAATTAGACACATTGCACTTTTTAACCGGAAGGATAAATATGTATTGACATTAACAATGATGATTCTGACTTGTTGCTCCTTAGGAATGGGTCACTTGCTCTTACTAGCTTGCTACCTCCATCATTGTAGGAAGTTTGAGATCAAGTTCAATATTAAGGATTTTAGGAGTCTAACTACAAAATCATAGTAAAACTATAATTTAACAAGCTCTTTGGAATTAACATTTTAAAGTGTTTTGGGGTCATTAACTTCTATATTATCTTTTGCAGGGGTGGTTGTATGCCAAAATTTTTTGTTGTAAAATATAAAATTATTAGATTTTGTCACCTATCTATGAATAAAAATTATTGGAGTGTGAGTTTGATATTTTTTGAAGATCTAAATAGTTAAGCTTGGAAAAGAAAAATCATGTCAAATAATATTAGTCCAGAACAAAATGAAGAGACACTTGATAGATTTTGGGCTAGATTGAAAAGAAAGGGTGATGGGAAATGTTACTGTCCTTGCAATAATTGTAAGGGCTTAAAGACGAGATGACTTTTAATCACAACAGTTGAGAAATATTGTAGGCAGCATGGTCACATTGAAGGGGGCATGATTATTGTCTATTGATAAGTTGTTCATTATATGTGTTTATATTGATTGAATTTGTAAATGTTTATATCGTTTTAACATTTTATATATATATATATATATATATATATATATATATATATATAGAAAATCACCTGATCACGATCATTGTTTATTTGTGTCTATCATTATTATAAAGGTGGGGTGCCCTAGGGCACATGATATGGATTATCACACCTGGACAATGTAGTTTTGCAGCGGACGAACATGGAGCTGTGAATATTGAAGATGAAGTAATGATCCTATGGAAGAAGATGATCATGCTCTAGAAAATACAGTTGAAGATGATGGTACAAATACATTGATCCATGACACATTTAGTGGTAGAGCTAATCATGATGATCGAGATGACTTTGATGATGTTCATGATTTACCTATACTTGAGAAGGCATACGAGTCCCTTTATGAAGGCTCCCAAACAACTCTTCTCTCTTGTATTGTTGTTGTTGAACTTGAAGGTTATGAATGGTTTATCAAACATAGCAATCTCACAGATGTTAAGGTATGTCATATATGTCATCTTTTTTCATCTATTTTAATTGTTGTTAGTTCATCACTAGTAAATAAAGGATGAAATATGTACCATTAATATTCTTTATATTAACAATTTTTTTTTTTGTAGATTGATTGGTGAATTTTTGTTACCACCATCAAATATTTTACCTTGATCATACCGAGATTTATTTGACATTATGAAAGATATTAGAATGGAGTATCAAGCAACAGATGCATGTCCCAATGACCATATTATATATCATAAACAACATGAATGCCCAAAATGTCATATCAGTAGATATCAAACATATCAACTAATAAAAAAGGTGCCTCACAAGGTTCTTCATTATATTCCCATTAGTCCACGTATGCAACGATTATTTAGGTGTGAAAGCTTAGCGCAATTTATGGATTACCACACACGAAATAAAAGTGGAGATTACATTATTCGAATGTCTGCGGATGGTTCTGCATTTAGGGACATGGAGGAAAAATGACCACACTTTAAAGAAGAACCTCGTAATCTCAAGCTTTTATTGGGAGTAGACGGTGTCAATCCATTTGGAGAGCTGAGATCTATTTACTCGGTGTGGCCTGTTTTTGTTATCAACAATAACTGTTGGAAAATGTGCCTCAAGCTTATTGACATGAAACTCCTGAAAGAGAAAAATCGGTGAGACCCTCTGGAAGTCTTACCAACTAGCAGCTGTGTTCAAAAGTTTAAAAGTCACTGAGACATTGGTTCTGTCTTGCTGATGGGAGTCATCGGCAAGACATGTCTATCGCTATGAAGATTCCTATCTCTTTCCATCTAGGCAGACCTCTTGCTGATTGGTTGGTTCCTGGTGATTATCGGGGAGACTCTTGGTGATGAGTGGCATCGGGGAGAGACATGAACCTTCAGAGTGACTCATTTCAACAGAGTATGTCTCGTCGACGATTATACACAAGAATGTCATCGGGGTGACATGAAGGCTCGATAAGAGTCTAAGTGACAGTGGAGGTCTCACCGATAGTTTAGCTTTCGATATGAACTCTTGGCGATAGTGTTTCTCTTGCCGACAGGCTGGTGCATTCGATATGATCTCCTACCGATGGCTGTAATCTCGTCGACGAGTATGCAACTTCGGTGAGAACTCTTGCCAATGGTTTTCCTCTCGCTGACGGGTATGATTTCGATATGAGCTCTTGCCGATATCACTTGTCTCACTGACAACTTTGCACGATGAACATCGGTGTAACATAAGGTTATGTAAGACTCTTAGCGATAGCGATGGTCTTTCTGATGGTTCTGTAGTGGATATCGATGTGATGTCTTAGCAATAGAGTGAGTCTGGGTGACAAGTTTGAACTCGATATGACTCTTGTCAATGGTAGTGACTTTTTCTGATAACGATAGTTAGACATAGTGGAATCGAGGAGACATGGCCTAGTGTCTCACCGACATGAGATTTCATTTGAACTTCTTTGATCGAATGTCTATCCTACATGGTCTATTCTAAGCCAAAGAGAGAAGCAAAATGTGAACCGTTAGCAGTTGGACTGTTGCGACCATTCCTATGAGGGAGATGGACAGACTGTGAGAGAATGAATTACTCGCTGGCAATGGCAGATGACTATGAATAGTGTGAGATAACAAAGTGTTGCTTGATTGAATATGAATTGATCTAAGTGAATTCATTGTATGTTTTCAAAGAGCTATTTTGTATAAGATTGATCAGTGAATGTTCCTATTGTAAATTGACATCAGAAAGTGAAGTCTATACTCTATATGTAATTTTGTTTACTATAATACAAAGAGGCTTTTCTTGGTGTGGTGGGTTTTTCTCTCGTAAGGGTTTTCCCACGTAAATCTGGTGTTCAATTGTGTATGTTCATTTTTTTGTTCTGTTATTCTTTTTAAGTGTATCTTAATAAATTGTAATTTTAAAATTTAAAGTCATATTTGCATTCTTTCCTGAGGTTTTGACGTTAGGAGAGTTTGTTCCGCACCTAAGCTTTCCTTACAAGTGGTATCAAAGCCTGACCAGTTGTGTTATCCTTGTGGGTACATTGGGTTTTTTGAGTCAATTCTGTTCAGTGGGAGTCTTGTAGAAGTCTGGTAATTCGAATTACAGCTTAAGATGGCAAGCACGTCAGGAAAGATTGAAATTGAGAAATTCAATGGCAATAATTTTAAGTTGTGGAAACTCAAAATGGAAGATCTATTAGTTGACCGTGATCTTTGGCTTGTTGTGTCTGGAACAAAACCTATAGGCATGAAGCAAGAGGATTGGGACCTTGCAGATCAAAAATCAAAGGGGCTAATAAGGCTCTGTTTAGCAGACTTTGTTCTTCTAAATGTTCATGAAGAAAATACTGCATCTTCTTTGTGGAAAAGAGTGGGAGCTATTTATTAGGGCAAGTCCTTGGTGAATAAATTGTTCTTGAAGAAGAAGTTGTATTCTTTGAAAATACAGGAAGGAGCATCTGTTGTTGATCATTTGAATGCTTTCAACATGCTGATTGCTCAGTTAACATCTATGGGTGTGAAGATTGATGAAGAAGATCGTTATATGCTATTATTGTGTTCTTTGCCATATTCTTGGGATCACTTGGTGATGGCTATTGTGAGTACTACTTCCTCTTTTAAGATAGAAGATGTTGTTGATTCTTTGTTATCATAAGAGATGAGAAGAAAATCTTCTGAGATGGCGAAGGAGGCCCTTGCTGTTAAAGGCAGATCGAAGGAAAAAGGCAAGAAGTCCAAATCAAAATAAGAAGGGAGATCAAAGTCTCCTAGTAAGAAGTCCAAGGTAAAGTGCTAGAATTGTGGGCAACCTGGTCATGTCCGCAAGGATTGCAAAGATGAGAAAAAGAAGAAGAAGAAGTATTCTTCCGACAATGATTCTTCTCAAAGTGATGCAGACACTTTCATTGCAACCTTGGTTACACAAGCATTCGATGATGTCTAGTTGATTGATTCTAGAGCATCTTTCCACATGACATCTCATAGAGACTAGTTCAGTAAGTATGAAAAATACGATGGTGGAAGGGTGTATTTGACAAGCAATTCATCTTTGGAAATAGTTGGTCGTGGAAGAGCTAATTCAATTCCTCGATGGAAGAGTGAAGGGAATCCAACATGTAATGCATACTGTGTCCGGACGGTAAATCTAATTTTGTTAGTAAGTCAATGATATTGGAGTGCAAGTCACGCTCGAAATGGCTTCTTAAGATGACTATTAGAGGCTCAATGGTGCTAGTAAGAGGTGCTCGTATTGGTACCTTGTGTAAGCTGGATGCACATGTTGTTCAATGCAATAGTGTCTCTGTAAAGTCACAGAAAGCTACTCATGGAGCAAAGATGGTAAAAGTTCCTGATAGTGTAAACTCTATGGAAGTTAAACTTTCAGCATAAAAGACTATGCTCTGGCATCATAGGCTTGGCCACATTGGTGAAAAAAGGCTTTAAAAACCTAGTTGGAAGGGCTTGATGATTGTAACCTTTAAATTCAAATTTTGTGAACATTGTATATATGGTAAACAACACCATGTTTCATTTTACCTACCTCATAAATCTTCCTCGGATTTACTTGATTACATTCATTCCGAGCATTTTGGTTCAAGAACGTTCATTTTTGTCTAAATCCAAGATATTATGTATCGCTCATTGATGATTATTCAAGAAGGGCATTTGTTTATTTTTGAAAAGTAAATCGGCGTTCAGCTTGTTTTGCTGAATTTAAAAACCTTTTGGAAAATCAGATTGGAAGAAAAATGAAATGTTTAAGGACTGACAATGGCGGTGAGTTTTATTCTGATGAGTTTGAAAGGTACTGTAAAGATCATGGATTAAAAGACATAAAACTACACCTTACACTCTGCAACAAAATGTAGTTGTTGAAAGGTTCAACATGACAAGAATGGAAAGAGCTAATGGCATGCTAAGTAGTGTTGGCTTCTTGAGGAGAAGTTTTATCGGTGCTTGCAATAACATGTTACTTTAATTAACCATTCTCCTAATTCCACTCTTTGTTGAGAAAAACACCTTTGGAAGCATGGTCCTGAAAACACTGTTGCATCACGCTCTACCTCTATCTCTCTCCCACAACTTCGCATAACAATGTCAAGCAAGTTATATATGATCTTGAAAAATACATGAGGTAAGAAATGTATATTTGTTCAATTCCATTGTATACATCTTATAATTTCTATTTGTTTTACTCTTGTTAAGTGTAATATACTATATATTTTGTTAAATCCTCGCTAATATATTTTGCACCTTGAATCACTTGTAGATGGCTATCATCTAAAGAAATCCATAAAGAAGATATAAATTATTGGAAGAGAAAAATTCCTCGCCTAATGTGTGAAATGCAAAAGTGTCTACCTTCAACATTTTTCAATGCACAAGAACACTACCTCATACACCAAGTTGAGGAGATTGAATTGTGTGGACCTGTACACACAAAGTCAATGTGGATGGTTGAGAGGCACTTGAAATTTTAGAAGGCTTTGGTTAGACAAAGAGCACATCCTGAGGGGGCCTCCATGCGGTGGAGGGATATATGGTATACTTGACCATGGTGTACATTAGTGAATATCTTCTTAATTTTCCAACAAAGATCCATGTAGATCACATTTGGAATCCCAACTCCATTAACAAATTCGAAGGGGAGTACCTGATGGGGAAAGGTAGATTGAGGAAAGTGAGAGGTAATTATAAGATGGTCATGGAGATTAATCGAAATACATTTTACATATGGTTTTTATGCATATTGTACTTATTTAATTTTTAATCTTCAATATACATCAATTATAAATTAAGGTCGTATACTGTGGTATTTAACTAATTATACGTCATTTGTGAATTTTAATTTTTTTTGATACAGTTGGTCGAGAGTGGGATGCACTATATTTGTACATTGCCAACACTCTTGATTGGATGACAGTGTGGATTGAACGATGTCAACAATCTAGTCACGCATTAACATGGAAAGGTGTGGCTTCATTGGTTAAAGAAGCTCATCGTAATGGAGATTCCAATGTTACACAAAGGGAAATTGATTTAGCATATGGTTTAAAGAGATAAACAGTACATATAAATATATTAATCACCCATATTATTTAATTATTTTCAATTATATTGATGTATATATATGTTGAGATTTTTTTCTTTGCATACATTCGACCAAGAATAAATATGTTTATCAACTGATGATATTGCAATAATTTTTACATGTTTGACATATTGCAGGTGAAACACCACAAGGCTATGTGGTGCAATAGTCATAAATTTTGAATCAAAATGTTGGATGACATGAAGAAAACTTGTGATTCTAGTATAACTACAGTCTTTCAGGTGACTAATGTTTCATCTAGAAGCGACATACATCTAGAAGTATCAGAAAATGGATACTATGGGATTTTGGATGATATACTTAAGTGTGACTTTAAGTCCTTCAGATTAATTTTGTTCGTCGTCCTATGGTACAGGCTACGATTGAATGGAAATGATCCTGAGAGAACTATTATTGAACATGATAATGGATTTACCATGGCTAATACAAGGTCAATCGAGTGAGCTAGAAATGAGTCCTATGTTCTTCCAAGCCAATGTGAGCAGGTATTTTACTCAGAGGTTCTAGGTAAATCGGGTTGGTCATTTGTTGTTAGACATGATCCAAGAGGAAGGTCAATAAAGTATAATGTGGTGGAAGAAGAAGATACCGAAGAACTAGAAGATGATGTAGATGATGATCAAGATCAACAATTAGTTGATGATGTACCTAACGAATATGTCAGAGGAGGAAATAGATCATGATGATATAGGAGTTAATGTTCATGAACATGATATCCATGTGGATGATGACATTATCGAAACTGATATCGATGACGATGATGATGATATGACCAATCCTTACAATGTCGAATCTGGATCGGATGATACAGATAAAGAGTTGGATGAAGAAGAAGATCAATTACATTGAAATGTATGAGTTATGCAATTATATTATCTATTTGATATTAATTTCTTGATAGGATTATATTTGAATTATGTTGTTACATAATTAATTCATGATGTTTTAAATTTTTATGCCATTACATAATTAATTTAATGATGTACTTTTTAATGTTTGAAAGGTAAAAAAATTAAAACATTTCAATAGTGATGTTAACAACCTTGAAATTAGTGTGTTTTATGTTTCATGTTATCATAAAAGATTAAAAAGTTAGTTGTAGAGGTGGTTGTTCAGTGGTTGACGTGTAAAGGACTTTAAAAGGCATAAAGTGATCATTGTAATGGTTGTTGATGGTTGAGAATTTAAAATACAAGCTCTTGACATTCAAAAATCTGTGTTTTTCTTCAATTTTTTTGTATTTTTCCTATTATTTAGCACTGTACAGTCACATGCAGCCATATTTTGTTGTGAAATCAATTCCAGGTCATGAAGATATGTGTTAGCTTTGATTTGAATATGATTTGAGGGCTTAAGGCGTTGATTTGAGTTAGAAAGCTTTATTTATTTGCATACAGCCCGGTTACCCTATTTTTGAGGGTTTTGTAGTCCAAACATGATATAAAGGGGCTCTTACACTTTTTTTGATTATTGTAGCTTGTGTAAGAGGCCCCGTGGATACTATTGTAATTGTAGGATGCATTAATAAGGTGTACAATGAGAAATAAAGAAGGTATAGCTGTTGTCCTCAAGAGTTTTGTGAAGAAAAGCATGTGAAATAAGAGGTTCAAGCCTAGGTTTCAACAAAATATATATGGGAGATCTTATTTTATGAATTTTTATCCATGTGCAGACCTAATGGCTTGTTTCTGAACACTGAATATAAATGATACACACACACACATATATATGTATGTATGTATATGTATTTTTAAATGTAAATGTAAATGCAATTACTGGATGCTCTCCTAGAACAATAAATGCAACATATCATTAAAGAAATCTATATCTATGTATATAAATGTGTATTTCTAAATGCAAGTGTAAATGCAAAGAGCATATGGTTTTGTAGTGTTATAGATACAACATATCCATAAATTAATGTATTTGAAATTCTAAAGTCTTCAACACATATAATATGAAATCGATCAAACCATTAAACTACATGAGAAATAAATGAAAATAGTAAATGCATATGTATATGTATTTGTAAATTTAAGTGTAAAATAAATAAGAATAATGAAATTTATAAAAGAATACAAGGGGAGACCAGTGCCTTATTGGGTATATGGAGTCTAATGAATATCTGCAAATGTGGATTTCAATAATGGCAATAATTCAAACTGTCAGACACATAAATTGTTTACAACTTGTGTAAACGTGCAAGTGAATAATTGAAAAACTCTTCTTGAGATAGAATGGCAATTCTATTTATGCGATTCTTCTTATTAATCCAAGTAACACTTCCCAATTGTTGTGATTGATTAAAAGATTTGAATCCCTACTTTAGAGAACTAAATAACTAGATCACACATATATAGCAAATGTACAATGATAAACTGAGTATAAAATTATTATATCAATTTAAACAATAGAGAAGCATGAGAATGGAGACAATCAAATAACTGCATAAATTTAACAAGCAACTGATACCAAAATCTTAATCCGCAACTTAGATATCTTCATTTACTCCATCAAAATACATGCATCTGAGTCTCTGTATATCAAAATTCATTGTCTGCTACAAATGACCTATATACCAGTATCTTGGCTCTCTTCAACACTTAGTTCTCTAGGAGGGTAGTTGTAATCTTGAGTTTTTAGTTCTCTAGGAGGGATAAGCAGAAATATGAAATTACAGAATAGAACCTTGTAATCACATTTGATGCAAATTCAAATACTAGTTGTCGATCCTTCACTTTGGTCAGATGATCGAATGGTTTCCTTCAAAACAAAATGACACGATCTCCATCATGACAATAAGGGTTCACCATACTATGCTTTGCCAAGGAAATCCACATGGTGCTCACCCACAATATCGCGATCGATAAAGACCTCGTAACTTATGATTGCGCGATGGCAGGCAACTGTGGATCTCAACCATTGGTAATCCTGTTCGTTCAACACAGTCGCTAGATTTGTCATTAACCATCAAACACCTTTCCTACCAAGATTATAACATCTTTGTTGATTTGAACCAAGTGCATCTCATAAATGCTTTAGTAACCTGCTACATAACATATTAAAACCAGATAAATGTATCAAAGTATTTATATCATCTCTTCGGCTTCATTAAATGAGACACGTGGCGCTCGCCTGTGATATCACGATAAACCAAAGTAGTGTGGTGGGGTCATCACGGGATGGCGGGGAACGACTGAGATCAAATAATAATTGATCTATGGTCACGCAAACTTGTCCCTCTGCAAAATATAAAAAAATTATTAAAAGAATGAAGGGACATCACTAGGCCAATGATAAACAATAACATAAGTTTTTTTTTAAATGAGGGAGCACAGGACCATCGAAGACTTAGGAAATAATAAATTCAAGAGAAGGAAATAAAATGATAAATCAAAAGGGGCCTAGCCTAGACGAAGCGATGGGGCTTAAGTTGTTTTAAAACCCTCCCCAAAAAGTAACAGCCCAAAAGATCCCACCCAAGGCGTAAGATAAACACTAGGGTTTTACATGAAGACAAAGGTAAAACCCCAATCTTAGGATTTTCCCAAACACCATAGATGACCAGAGACATAAAAAAAGATAAAAATGGAACACAAAGAGAAATTTTTTGAAGTTCCATCACAAGGAAAGGTCTCCTCCCTTCTTGGTAGTGATAACCTCCTCCACACACAACCCTTAAAAATTATGAATAGAAGAATATAATCTTTGAAGAACTCAAAGTTGATTCTCTCCTACCTGATGTAATTAGTCATTTTATTCTTACAAACATTTATAGTGATTATTAGAGGCACATAGACCAATTCTTCATAATAAAATAATTTGATCATACTTTTCCAATGATGACATTATGAAAAAACCTTAGGTTAAATAAATAATTCCTAGCTAAGTTATTCAAATCATGTCCAACCATATAAGAGAAGACAACTGCTAAGTGTACCTGGATACCATGGAGAAAGGCTCTTTGGGCTCTTTCATCAATCATCCTACCTTAAAACATACCAAAAGTATCCTAGCAATTAGACATAGGAAGATTTAAGATGACTTAAATTTTTTTTATTGCCAAAGCATTTATAAACTTATGATGACTTAACCAGGCCTAGTACACACTTCGTCCCCATTAACCATTTAGACATATGGAAATTAAATGTAAGTTTGCTGCTATTTTTAGTCATGTAGGTGTCTAATAAACCACTTGGTGGTGTTTCCCTTCAAGTTTATTTACTTGAATGAAGAGAAAAAGTCCTTTGATTACAATTAGAGAATACATTTGAGGCCTTGGTTGTGTAACTGGTGGACCATAGTCACATTTAACACTTGTTACAAAGTTTGGGAGTTAAAATGTTAAGTAGATTTGATTTGTGATGGACACATTTGGATGGTAGTAACAATAACTTGCAATCTATCAAGACTTGATTACCTTATAACCTGTGAAATTCTAGCAATGAAATGATAGATTAATCATAATGTCACCTTGGGATCACATCACCATGAAAGAACTTCATCCAACATCCTTATGAGTGCAGGTACCACCAAATAGGTATTTGTTAGATATATCTTCCTCGGCGAGGGAAATTCAGGAAGAGAAGAGGAAAGTGAGACATGTAGTATGTCTAAAAGAGGGAGATCAACTAGAGGTCAAAAGATTAGAAGAAAATTGTAAACGCATGAAATTTTTTCTTGCTGAAGGGGGTCATGTTCTTATGATGATGAGAGCATAGGCGATGTCGAGGTGCCCTTGAGGTACAAACATCTATGGGAACAATGGGTACCCAAGGAACTTCCTCTCCCTTTCCCTCTCTCTCTCTCTCATTCTTCCCCTTATTGGTTGTTTTTACTATAACAAGGTTGGTCTTCTAATCTACCTATAGAATTGCCAATTCCAATCAAGGGCAGATCGAATGACCTGGACCAACTAACGAGGATTTTAAAGACCTCCTACACTTTGGGCTCTGCAAGACCCGGGAGGGTGATCCCTTAATGCATTTACAACCTCTGCACCATTATTATAAATGACATTAACAACAACAAATAATCTCATTTAATAGCTCAACATAATAGGATAATATCGGATAGAATTGACTGTTCATCAATAATATCAACTATTTGGAGCATGAGATAACTACAACACATTCCACATTATAAAATAGTCATTGATTTGAAATTTGTAGAAATCTCTAGGTAAACACAAACAAATACTGAACCATACAGATTAGTACAACTTAGATCAGTGCCATATATCCATTAGGGGAGTTAAATTCATAAACATCTAACGGTTTATGACAAATCTAACACATAGCATATAAGATCGTTGAGAACATTGATTTACAATTTCATCAACATGCATTCTAACCCAATACTACTTATCAAATCCTTATACAAAACATATCCACCTACAATTCCATTCAAGCATTTTAATTAATTCCTTGAATTAAAGCCAAAACAAAATCATACACACCACAATAGTGAGATAAATGAGACAACCCTTGATTATCTTATTCAAAATTAAGATATGCATGTACAATGGAGAGACATGAGTTTGAATTAATCATTTCAATTCAAATGCCAGTACTGTCATAAAACATCAAATCCCCATGAATTGAAAACCTACTACAGAATGACTCAAAACTTAAACTGCATTTTCTTTAAAACCATCGAACTTTACAATTTGCTTTGCAACTCTACCTAGACTCAACCAAAGATATCTAACTTGCTAACCTGTACTTCTAGCCTTGAAATCCTTCTTATAGAAAATGAAGGAGCAAACAAGCATCGGGCCATAAAGTACACTTGTCACCAGCCAATTAAAACACCTAGTGATATTCCAAAAATCATTACAACAACAATCACCATGGAGAATCTTCTTGTTCATAGTGCCCACTGAGAATAGTTGATGCAGTAGCAAAAAAACTCAAGAATCTCATGCCCAGACTGCCACCAAAAACAAAACTAGAATCTGTTGCAACTACAACAACTGATTTTCCAACCGTTAGCAGCCCACTCCTTTTACTCTTCCTTAGTTAAATATTTATTTACCCATTTATGGTATTCTTGATCAATTGGCCAATCAAAATTAATTACCTCATTCACCTTGACATTATAAGGTGTGTATTTAACTGCTACCTGATTTGCTTCCCTTTCAAAAGATTTTAAGAATGAGCTGGTGCTAATGATTTTGTCCATACAACTCATCGATAAATCATAATCCGAGTCATCACAAATTAATTTAATTTGATCATTGATGACCTCATTTGCCTAATCCTACCACTGTTGGAGTGACCTGATATTCCCTTGCTCATCAATTATGTCAGGTTACAATGTGTTGCCCCAATCATCAAAATTATTCACCAACTCCCGATTTTCCTACTCAAGTCATCGAGTAAGGTCTGAAAGCCTTGCAATGATTTAACTAACACCTGAGTAGGCCTTAATGATTGGGGCCTATTATTTATATCAAACCTTAAGGCCTTATACATTATGTCTAAATCATTGGCCCTAGGGATCCAATTTTCAATTAATAGTATCACTATTTCTTGATCCCTATCAATATTCTTTATTGCATCTAATAATAAAGAATATAAATAATATATAAATGACAATCTATTATCAACCTTCTCATTTGGATGCCTTAATACAATAGTAACAACCTCCTTTTGTTTTAGAAGGGCTCCTTCCTCACTTACCTTCAAGGATTCTTGTAATTCTTCAATTTTATGCATTAGCTACTTCTTCGAAGGATCAATAGAGTATTCCATTTCTTCATCAATTTGTTCCAAAGAAGGATTGAGGGAAGGAGTTTGACTGGGAGACCCTGGTGTGGAAATAATAGGAGAAGTAAGAGGTCATGACCTTGATGTGGAAGGCAATGTACTGATCCCTGGAGCATTTGATGTCTCCCCAATCTGTTTGTACCTTAACCTATCCACCTCAGTCTGCAACTCAACATTCCTTTGCTGCATCTTGCTATATTCCTCAATTAAGAGATTATATTTTTCCATTAGACTTTTCTTTTCAGCCTCCTCTCTTTCAGCAGTCTTTTGGGCCAATTTGGCCACATTTATAGTCAAATTAGTGGCCTCAGTGGTTGAAGTCTCTGAAGCCCTCTTTATTATTAATCCTCCTCTTAAATTTGGGCTAATATCAGTAACATTTGGATTTCTCCCTTGAGGGGCCAATGCTCAAATTGCCAAGGTCTCATATTCTTCACTAAAAGCATAATCTTGCAATGTTGCCTTGACCTCTTCTTCAAAATCTTGCAAGGGATGCTTGGAATTCATAATAGCATTAAAACCTACGACATCTGCAATGTCCCATTTAGGAAAAATCAAAACACTAGCCTGACTTACAAGCTTTCTCCCTTCCTCAGGAGTGATGTTCTTGAATTCATCCATTAATTCAGCTTTCACTTCATCATCATTCTCCCGGTCTGACCTGTCAGGTCTCAATTCTCTTCTCTTCTTACACTTATCCTGGTATTCTTCCAATTTCATTCTCCATACCAATTACAAGAAGACAAGAGTTTTTACAAATGCATTATCATCTAGAAACTCCTTACATGCTTCCATTCTTGCATCTTTCACACATTTACCTTTCATATCCAAATCAAATAGAACCAACTCAACTAGCCTAGGAGGGGAAGGCATACCAATCTGCATGTCCTGATCAGTGACAACAATTTCATCCCCAAATCCTCATGTGGTTGATTAGTCTTTTTCCTCTTAGGACTTGGCTCAAATGGTGGTGGTGAGGGACTATCCTTAGGTGATGATTCCAAATCAATGATCTTAATTGCCCCATGCATTTTTAATTTTGGACCTGGTTGTGTAGGCAATTTCATTATTTATTTCCCTTTTCTGTCCTCTTCTTCCTAATCACTGCTATCATCTCTTTTCCTCCTATAAATAGGCCTCTTTCCTATAGGTTGGTATGTTGGCCTCGTTTCAATTGGCCTGACACCTTGCTCCTGTATACCTAGACTCAACTCCAAGTTTATCTTCTTAGTCCTCAAATTACCCATGATTTCTTTGAAGTTCTCCATTAGAAAGTCAATTTTCTTATGGTATGGATTGAATTCCAACAATGGATCATACTTTGGATCCATTTTGTGCACAATATCCAATAGCTTATCATAAGCTATCCATTTCTCCTTATTTAACTCCTACTTGCTTAGGTCAAATTCATTTATAATCAAGTCTTCAAGAAAGTTGAACTCATGCACAAACTTACCACCTTTTATCCTTTGTCTAAAAAGGGAAAATAAACTCTCAGGATCATGATGTCGTTTAGGACCACACCTTAAATGATAGTCTTCAAAGAATTTCCCAAAGTACACCCAACCTCCTTTCGAAAAGACAAAATTTGACACCATTGTATAATCTGGGAAAAACATTCCTTACCCTTCCCAGTAAGGTTGTCCTCATGGATACAACCAATTTTCCACATAACCTTTGTAAATCCCACCCTTGGTGGAACATTATATGGCGATATATGAGGGGTCCCTTGAAAACTGTACACCCTCAAGACAATGTTGACTAGGTATGGAATAATGTCACCCCAGTTATGGAAAACTTTCAATTCTGACCTCCTCCCTTTTGGTCTAAGGAAATCATGCAGTCCCTCAGGAATCCTAGGTATATTTACCATCAACTTGGCTCTCAATCTAGAAGTAAAACAATTGTCAAAATGCACATAACTAGTGTTTTCCATGTTACATGATAAATCTGCAGTCCACATTTGTATTGGCAATCTTTCTCCATCAACCAATTGCCTTAATTCCATCTTCTCAGAGAAGAAATCAACATTCTTGTAAAATAACATATAAATTAACATAGAATACTAGAATAATTGGGTGCATGTATCATTTTGCTGCAATTTTAACATCCCTTCATGTATCCTTTCAGCCAACAAAGAAGCAAAATCATAAGTTAGAAAGAAGTTAGGGTGTTGTATTTGCACCCCCATGAACATGTAAGCGATAGGCATCACTGTGTTAGGATTGAAACCCAAAATCTGGCATAGTGAGTAAAAAGTGGCCAATAAATGATTTGCAAAGCAATTCAATCTGAAAGGTTCCTGGTCACTAGGGCTAATATAGAATCTCAAACCTCCTACCCTAGCCAAATGAGGTGGGAATAACTTAGCTTTGAAGAGTGATTTCAAATTCCCATACTCTTGCTTCATTTCCTCAAGATTGATAGGAACCAAGTACATACTAGGCTCACTCAAATACAAAACCTGTTGGAATTCTTCTTTGTTAATGCTTAACAGAACCTTTCCATCATTATCTCTGATTACCCGTGTGACAGGGTCATATCGTGCAACCACTTGCCTAAGCAAGTCTACATTAGGGAGCACATTTGGTATCACCAACTTCCCCATATCATACATTCAACCATTAGAAAAGGGGTGGGGAAAATTCCTTTGTCCAAACCACATTCTGAACATCTCTAGACCAGTAAGAGGAACCCTAGCATCGACTATGTTGGAACAATTATACACTAATCCCTCCCCTAGGGTTTTTTCTTGCATCAAAACCAACCCCTTCTTCCTATCATTTGTGGACAAAGGCAATTGATCTAGAAAGTCATCATATAGGTTTCTACTTAAATAATCAATCTGGACAGAGTGCTGCTTTGTCGGTGCCATCTTGAGTAAACTAGGACTTCCTTGCTATCTCAAACCTTAGACAGACTAGGGCTAAACAAAGTATGAAATTACAGAACAAAACTTTGCAATTTCCCACAATTCAATTAATCTATAGCCCTAAAACAATTATCAATAAGCCCTATGACAAGCACACATCAAATTTCCCCCAAATTCGAATTCAGAATAACCAGGAGATATAGAAATTGAACTCACGACTATAGAAACCCAAATCCTTGTTGTAACAGCTTGTGACTTCGTCCTCGGCTTCGTGACTGCTCCGCAAAGATGTTTTGAATGCTTTATGATACCAAAAGAAGAAGAATAGTTACTTTATTTTGATCAAACCAGGGCAGTAGATGTCATGTCCACCATTAAAGCTTACTCGCGTGCTGCACAAACAAATCCATTCATATTTGATGCAGGTTCAAATATTAGCCTTCAATCCTTCACCTTAGTCAGATCATCGAATGACTGCCTTCAAATCAAGCTGACACAATCTCCATTGTGGCAACAAGGGGCCCACCATACTATACGTTTCCAACAAAATCCATGTGGTGCTTGCCTGCGATATCGCGATCAATAAAGACCTCACAACTTCTAATCACGCGATGGCAGGCAACCGTTGATCTTCAACCATCGACAATCTAGTTCATCTAACACAGTCACCAACTTTGTCATTAACCATCAAGCATCTTCCCCACTGAGATCATAACACCTCCGCTGATTTGAAGCACGTGTGTCTCATAAACACTTTAGTAACCCGCTACATAATGTATTAAAGCCGGATTAATTTACCAAAGTATTTCCATCGTTCCTTCGGCTTCAGTAGATGAGACACATGGTGCCCGCCCATGATATCACGATCAACCAAGACAGTGTGGTGGGGTCATTGCGGGATGGCGGGGAATGATTGAGATCAAACGATGATTGATCAATGGTCATGCAAACTTGTCCCCCTGCAAAATAAAAAAATTTATTAAAGGAATAAGGGGACATCACTAGGCCAACGAGAAACAATGACATAAGTTGTCACTTAAAGGAGGAAGCACGAGACCATCTGAGACTTAGGAGAAATAAAGTCAAGCGAAAGAAATAAAATGATAAAATAAAGGGGGGGCAGACCTAGACGAAGTGATGGGACTTAAGATGTTTTAAAACCTTCCAAAAAATAATGGCCGAATAGATCCTTGCTAAGGCATAAGATAATACTAGGGTTTTACATGAAGACAAAAGTAAAACCCCAACCCTAGGCTTTTCCCAAACACCATAGATGACTAGAGACACAAGGCAGGATAACCCTAAACCCTCTATCTCTCTCCCACTCCCTCCCTCTCTCTCTCACTGAATCCCTCTATCTCTCCCTCTACCCATAACCCTAAACCCTAAACCCTTAACCCTTAAAACCCAAACCCTCTACCCTCTACCCTCTACCCTCTCTCTCTCTCTCTCAAGTCTCTCCCTCCTACCCCCTCTCCCTCTCTTAGGTATCTCTCAAGTCTCTCACTCACTCCCTCTATGTGTCTTCCCTCTACCCTTAACCCTTAACCCTTTTAAACCCTAAACACTTAAACCTCTAATTCTCTAATTCTTAACTTTTCTCCAACTATCTATCACTTCACTCCTCCCTCTCTCTCTCTCTCCTCAAGTCTCTCTCTATCCTAGCACCACTCTCTCTCTGTGCCCTCTCTCTCCCCTTCCCTTCCTCTCTCCCTCCTCCCCCTTCCCCTCAAGCACCCTCTCTCCCAAGTCTATCTACTCCCTCTACTCCCTTTAACCCTTAAATCATTAAACCCTTAAACCCTCTACCCTCTATCTCTGTCCCACTCCCTCCCTCTCTCTCTCTCAAGACTCTCCTTCCTACCCCCTCTCCCTCTCTCAGGTCTCTCTCTCTCTCTCTCTCACTCCCTCCCTCTATCTCTCTCCCCTCTACCTTAACCCTAAACCCTTAAACTCTAAACCCTTAAACCCTCTACCCTCTATGCTTAACCCTCTACCCTCTATCTCTCTCCCACTCCCTCCCTCTCTCTCTCTCAAGTCTCACCCTCCTACCCCCTCTCCCTCTCTCAAGTCTCTCTCTCTCTCTCTCACTCACTCTTATCTCCCTCCACTCTACCCTTAACCCTCTACCCTCTATCTCTTTCCCACTCCCTCCCTCTCTCTCTCTCACTAAAGCCCTCTATCTCTCTCCCCTCTACTTGTTGGTTGTTTTTACTGTAACCAGGTTGGTCTTCTAATTTACCTATAGAATTTCCAATTCTAATCAAGGGCAGCTCGAAGGACCTGGACCAACTAACAAAGATTTTAAAGACCTCCTACACTTTGGGCTCTGCAAGACCCAAGAGGGTGATCCCTTAATGCGTTTACAACCTCTGCACCATTATCATAAACGACATTAACAACAACAGATAATCTCATTTAAATAGCTCAACATAATAGGATAATACCGAATAGAATTAGTCGTTCATCAATAATATCAACTATTTGGAGCATGAGATAACTAGAACACATTTTCACAGTATAAGATAGTCATTGATTTGGAATTTGTAGCAAGCTCTAGGTAAAGACAAACAAATATTGAACCATAAGAATTAGTACAACTCATATCAGTGTCATATATCTATTAGGGGAGTTAAATTCATAAGCATTTAAGGGTTAATGACAAATTTAACACATAACATATAAGATCCTTGAGAACATTTCTTTACAATATCCTCAACATGTATCCTAACCCAATACTACTTATCAAATCCTCATACAGAACATATCGACCTACAATCCCCATTTAAGCATTTTAATTAATTCCTTGAATTAAAGCTAAAACAAGAATCATACACACCACAACAATGAGAAGAACGAGATAACCCTTGATCATCTTATTCAAAATTCAAATATGCATGTAAAATGGAGAGACATGAGTTTGAATTAATCATTTTAATTCAAATGCCAGTATTATCATAAAACATCAAATCCTCATGAATTCAAAACCTACTACAGAATGACTCAAAACCTAAATTTCATTTTCCATAAAACCATCAATCTTTACAATTTTCTCTGCACTTTGTCAAGACTCGACCAAAAAATGTCTCACTTGCTAACCCATACTTCTGGCCTTGTAATCGCATTTGATGCAGATTCAAATATTAGCCGTCAATCCTTCACCTTGGTCAGATCATCCGACGACTACCTTCAAAGCAAACTGACATTATCTTCGTCGTGGCAATAAGGGGCCCACCATACTACTCATTGCCAAGGAGATCCATGTGCCGCCTGCCTGTGATATCACAATCAATAAAGACCTCACAACTTTTGATCACGCGATGGCAGGCAACCGTGGATCTCAACCATCGGAAATCTTGCTCGTTCAACACAATCATTAGCCTTGTTATTAACCATCGAGCACCTTTCTACTGAGATTATAACATCTCCGTTGATTTAAAACACGTGCATCTTAAAATTGCTTTAGTAACCCGTGACATAATGTATTAAAGACACATCAAAGTATTTATCATTCCTTTG